>BQKN01061510.1:105614-129245 GCA_022839385.1 Asparagus kiusianus | reverse complement strand
TTTAAAGCACATATATAAAGTATGTGCCTAAAAAATTATGATTCATTCCTCAGATTAATGGCGAAAAAGGTTTCCCAGAAGTGATAAAATCCATGTCTGGTAACAATTTAACTCTACAAGTCAGGTAACAAATTTTATTATTTGCATTACATCTACTACTTCATATCTAAAGCAAAATACTTTATTTTGATAACATGTTCAGTATTTGCAGAAATCTTTTAGAAACCGTGCTTTGCACGGGGCTAAATACTAGTATATATATACACACACACACAAAACGATAATTGGTCGTGTTCGGTTATTTGCTTGTTTGAGAAATCTACCTTACGCCTAACGAACAAATTTTGAAACTGAGGTGGTCGTGTTCGGTTATTTGCTTGTTTGAGAAATCTACCTTACGCCTAACGAACAAATTTTCGAAACCGAGGTGCTCAAAGAAATCTACTATACACGCAAAAAATAATTCGTCAACACATTTAAATATTTAATCGTGTCCTGACCAGGGACCCACATAACAAAAAAGGGGGGTATTTGGAAAAAATTCTAAGTCTACTTAGCATACAGGAGGTGTTCAAAATCAAAAGTACAGGGACTAAGAGGAATGTGGTCATAAAAGAAAATTTACTAATTTGAAAAGAAATTAAAATACGAGTACCAATTTGAGTATTGAGCCCCAGTACAATGGCCAAATTAGCTATTTAGCCAGAAAAATAATATAAAAGTTAACTTTTTAACATGATCTTCGAAGTTATATTCCTTTATTTGTGTTAACATCGAAACTCATAACTGATTTTCAAGGGATATAAATTACATTTAAATGCCCTATTGTTGCCTGATATTGCTCCAAAATACCTTAGGTTTAAATTCCTATACTTAAATACCTTGAAATTTCTAGAAGGTGCGCTTTAATATTCTAATTAGGCTACTAAAGTACAACTTTTTAGAAACTTTAAGGTATCTAAGTAGAAGGTTTTAAACTTAAGAGTAGTTTGGTACAATATCTTTAAGTGTAATTTATCCATTTTTAAACCCAAACCAATTTTAATTTTATTTCTTTTTCCCTCCGACTCTCTTAAATCCATTTCCCCTTCCATTATCTCTTCTCTTATGAAAGATAGAATTTGCCTTGATTGGTGTATAACAGTTATATTCAATGTTAGATTACTCACTAACCTAACTAGAATTAAATAATTAGATTTAAAATCTACTGTAAGGACTAATTTGAATAACTTATATAAATTGAGGGACCAAAGTAGAAATTTCAATTATATGTGGGACTAATCAAAAATACGAAAGATCTCAAAAAAGATTGAGAACTTCAACAATTAATGCAATTTATATAATTGTCTTTCTTGCAGTCGCCCAGCCCATAAATTGGCCCGAAACCCTGTTCCTTTAGTTGAAAAGGCTTCAGTACGGGCTCATAACGAGGAAAAGTATCTGATAAATGGTTTTTATTTATTTATTTTATATAACCAGTTATGGATCAAGTGAACTCTTCTTATTAACCTTTGATTTGAATCGGAGCTATTAAAATTGTTAAAGAAATACATGTTGTCCGATTGTATGGTTGGTACCATCAAGCCTAGTGTTTACGAAGAAACGTTGACTACTTAATTCTAAGCTCCATTGATTAAGGTGTGTTACCATTTTGTTTCTTTCGCAAATAACCTTGCACTTGATGACACGTGTCCTTCAAAGAAGTGTAAAATATTCATCACTTTAAATGATTGATCTAGATTCCGTTGTGTCGCTCTACTATTGGACGGCCTAACAGGTCGGACAGATGGTAAATTAAAAAATATTAAGTGTAACTGCTGACAAAAGCTTGTCGATCATATTTTTATAATAAGCAAGTTTGTTAATTATATATTGAGTTCGTAGGCCTTGGATTATGCGTAGCACATGATTGCATTATTTGATAAAATGACAACTTCAAGAGGGCATGATTTAGTACCTAACAGTGTGGTAGATTAAACATACGTTATAACGAAGTTGTTTGATTACTCTAACTCAGATTAAGAAGCGTTAACATGATGATTAACTCTTAGCTCCGCTCTTAAAGCTACTTTGTTTCGATTTGTGACTCGAGTATTTAAATTTTAGAACGAAGCATCGTTTCAAATTAAATTAATTAGCTAGATCGAGAACAATAGTAGGAAACAAGTACACTGACATGAACATGGGCTAAAAAATAATGACGCCTGAGATGTCTTGGGCGAAAAGTGCATGTATGAGATAGTTAAGGTTTGCTGACTTGTGAAGATAGTATTATCTTGGAGATTTTCATGTAGATACTATCTTCACTGTTTTCTTGGTTCACTGTACTTGTATAGATTTGTTGAAGAGTATATATCATGGGATTTGGGGAACAAACAAAGTTCTTGTCCCCTGGCCTTACAAGTCAATCAAAGGTTATATAGCCCATTTTGGATTCGGAATTTTATAACACCAAGCAAGAAAATCCAATTTAATCAGCACATTCCCTTGATCTTGACATCCTCATATTGTTATTATTTGTCACATATAGCTTGCATACGAGCAATCTGATAGTCATTAAGATAAGATAGAACAAACAGGAGGGAAAAAGCGTGTCTAATAAAAAAGGACAGCCCAATGCACGAAGCTCTCATTTTACATGTCTATTAGAAAACAGACACCCCAATGCACAAATCTCCCATTATGTGTGTCTATTAGAAGCGAGAAAAAGTTCTTGTAGATGCCCCGTTGGAAGTCGACTAACATGCTTACTTGCAAATAAATGAAAAAGGATTTCGAAATCATTTTCTGAGAACCTAGCAATATCCTTGATGGAGTCATGTGCAAGCTAAATCTCAACTTCCTTCAACTTTTTGTTATTATCTAATTAGATGCGCTTTAGTTTACATTAATGAAAAGACTAAATGCGAAAAAGAAAAGAAAAAAAAGAAGAAGCTATTATATGACCTTCAAGTAATGGCCTTGCTGCATTTGGTTACAAGTTTCCTTTCAAAAGGGTAAGGTGTATGTATAGCTACATTTAGAACAAACATATAGGCCAGCTCTAAACTCACATGAACATGTGATTATAAAGAATTGCATCTGAGATGTCTAGCAAACAATTGCATGTGTACTGAGAGAGCTCAAATTAATAAAAAAAAGAAAAAAAAATTCAATTGTGAATATATATATAGTATCTAGGTAAAAGATTTTCATGTAGATACTCTTGGAGATAGGGAGAGGCACCTGTACTTGTTTCTTGGTTCATTGCACTTGTTTAGCTTGGTCGAAAGGTACTATAATGGGATTTTGGAAACACACAAAGCCTTGTTCCCTGGCCATAAGAAGACAATTGCTAATGAACCTAACCCATGTTGGTATTAGCGTTTAAAGTACCGAACAAGAAACCATAACATTAACTCATTTCCTTGATTTTCCCATCCTCTTTCTGATGATGGTAAGCGTTTGTTCATGCGTGGGCGTTTGTGCATATGTGGGCGTACGCGAGTGTGGATGTGCCCCGCGTGCTTGGGCATGCATGTGAGTGGGTGCGTGTGCATCGTCGTTGGTGTGTGCGCGGGAGCTAGGCGCATCATGTGGGGATGTAATTCGCGTGTACGTGTGTATGCGTATATGCTATTGTGCGCCTGTTTGTGTGGGACGTGCGTGTACGCGTGGGGATGCGCGCGCGTACGGAGGTATGCTGGCATACAATGCCTGGGGAGTGCATGTGTTGGGTGTGCTTATGCGCGGGTGTGCGTATGTGTGTGGGGTGCGAGCAGGGCCGGCCCTAGCATAAGGCAGTTAAGACGTCTACCTTGGGCCTCAAGTTGGGTAAGGCCCACCAACTTGAGGCCCACCCACCAATTATAAGCTAAACCATAACCCTACATCCAAAATCAATCTCCCTGCCGCCGCCTCCTCTAAAATCTGATTCTCTGAATTTCTAAATCTCCTATGATCCTCTCTCTCATCTTCCCCAACCCCAAGCTCCTCAGGCTCCGCTCAGCCTCCTCTAATTCCTCTTTTTACTAAGCGACGGTCGCTCCCTCCCCTCTTTCCTACTCGGCGATGGCCGCGGCGAACTTCCAGCCTCGCCTCGCCTCCCAGGCTCCCACTCCCAGGCTCGCCCACCGGGTCTCGATCTCCTTTTCGAAGCCTCTAGTCCCATGCTCCCACGGACTGCGGTCGCGACCGTGGCACCGACGCACGACGCGCACCCCTTAATGGCTAGCGGCCAGGCCGGCAGGCCCAGTCCCCAGCTTCTAGTTCTTCCCGGTTCCCACAGTGACACATTTCTAACCTATTTATTTATTTTTATTTATTCATATTAATTTTATGTTTAATTAGAGCAGGGTCGTACCTAGGGAATTTGGGGCCCAAGGAGAAATATTAGATGAGGCCTAAGTGATACAACTCATAATAGATTTTGTCTCATTCTTCTTACCTTTTGAGCTACAAAATTACTAATTAAAGTTTTATATTCAATATTTTCTAACATATTATTTTCAATAGATAATATTGCTAAACCATTCAATCTATCTTGTAACATGGTCGATCTTAAATAAGATTTTAGTAATTTTAATTTTAAAAAACTTCTTTCAGCGAAAGCAACTGTTACGGGTATAGTTAATAGTACAGGATAAACAATACAAGTATTTGGAAAAGAATCTAACTACTTTATATAGTTTAACACTTTAATTGGACTATTAATCTCAATTTTTAAAATTTCCCTAAGCACTCTCAATTCTGAAAACAAATCAAGTCCATTAATATCTAAATGTTCATCATGTTTTAGTGCATTTTCGAGATTAAGACAATATTCTTTCAATTCAATATCATCTAAAGCTTTTAATTTTTTCAAACCGAACAAAAAACCAAATTTTTTTCATATGTTTTGAATTGTTCAAACCTACTTCCAATTGAGCCAAGCGATTTATCAACTATGTATAAAAAATATTCAATACGAAAAGATTCTTCAGTGTTAAATATTATTTCATTACCAATATTTTCATCAAATTGTTTTTTTCTATGAATTTTACGTTTTTTCACGAAATATAGGTTGTACGTTCATTTCATTAGCAAGTTCTTTAGTTGAATTCAAAGCTGACATAAAACCATTTTGTCTATAATTTTTTAAATATACAATAAGACCCTTTAATTAATCTATGGCAATATCAATATGCATATCTTTAGATTGTAAGATTTTACTAACTGAATTAACAGCAAACAATATATCATACCAAATATTCATAGCTAATAAGAATTCAAAATTTTCAATCTCATAAGTTGCTAAACTATTAGTTTCATTTTTTATCTTTGGATCTTCACTAACTTCTACTAATTGAATTAAATCATCTCTTATATTTGGAGCTTGAAATTTTATTGCTTTAATACTTTCAACCTGACTTTCCCATCTAGTTTGAGATAAATATTTAACGGATAACTTGCATCCATTATCTTCTAAAACTTTCCATCGTTTAGTAGAGAAAGCAAACAATGAGTATATACGTTGCAACACTCTAAAAAAAGAAATAGCTCTAGGATATGAATTAGCTATATCATATAAGACTAAATTTAAATTATGACAACCACATGGTGTGTAGAATGCTTTAGGATTTATATCTAATAGCCTCTTTTGTACTCCATTGTGTTTTTTTATATTAGATCCATTATTATAACATTGCCCGCTTATTTCTTTAACATCAAGTTCATATTTTTTCAAAATATTTAAAAGTTTATCAAAAATGCCCTTTTCCGAAGTATCATCTACTTTTAGAAACTCTAAAAATGTATTCTTCAATCTTTATTGGACTTGTTGAAGTATCAACACATCTTAAAATAAGAGTCATTTGTTCTTGATGACTTGCATTTGAAGTACAATCAAGGATAACTGAAAAATATTTTGCTTCTTTTATTTTTTAATGATCATTTTTTTAATTTCAGAAGCTAGCAACTCTATTAGTTCATTTTGTATTTTATGACTAAGATAATGATTTTGAATTTCACCTTCTTGAATACGTTTAACATGTTCTTGCATTATGGGATCAAATTCCAGTATCATTTCAACTAAGCTTAAAAAGTTTCCATTATTTTTTTCATATATCTTTTGTTTTGTTCCTCGAAATGCAAAATTATTTTTTGAGAGATGTTTTACTATAGCAATAAGTCTTAGCAAAACTTTTTTCCAGTGTTCTTTTTCTTTATTAATTTGTTCTTGAATGTTTTTTATCTATTGTCTTATTTGTTTGTAATCTTACTTATAAATCTACCCATTTACACATATTAGTGATATGTTCATGACTTGTTTCATGATTTTTAATTTTATATCCAAGATTTTTCCAATCCCTAGTACCTTTGTTAACTAACTGACTTGTACTAGATTTTAAAGTAAATAATTTGCAACAAAAACAATAAACTCTATCTAAATCTTTTGAGTAAACTAACCACCTTATTTCTGTTGGGAATACTACCCACCAGGGCCACGCAAAACCCCTAAAAAACAGCAGAAATGCGGTATAGAGAAAAATACACAAGATTTACGAGATTCGGCAACTGCCTACATCCTCGGGAGCCACACAGTAAATTTCTTATTAATCAAACAAGAAATTACAATTCAAGAGCAGATCTCAAAACTGAGATTTCTCAAAAATAAACACTGTAGCTACAGTGTTAATAATTAAAGGGAATAATCCCTTTTAATTCTCTTTTGAGAATACCCCTTTCAAAGGGAATAAAAAGGCCCTAATTAATTTCTCTCTCTCTCTTCTTAAATCTCCCCTCAAGATTCTCAAATCCCAAGTGCTGGAGAAAGAAGGAAACACAACTGCGTTTTTTTGTCCGTCGCTAGAGAAAGATCGGAGGGGGGAAAAAGCTCTCACACACAAGCTAGGGCATCGGGAAAGGGGGCTTTTATAGGCGAACTCAGAGACAGGCTGGCGACAGCCTGTCGCCAACCACGCGATCGCCTAACGCTAACGTCGGAGTGCAGAAACGCCAAGGTCGGGTCACAAAAAACATCGAGGTCGGATCCAAAACGCCGAGGTCGCGATGCCCACACGCCGAGGTCGGGAATCGCCAAAATTCGAGCTCGCCTGCTCGAGCTCCACCTGGAGCCGTGCCTGGAGTTCGCCGTCGACTTCGCCTGAGTTGACGTCTACGCTCGCCGGAGCTACTCACTGGCGGAGGTTAGTATCCACCCCCAAACTAACAATCTCCCACTTGGAGACCAAACCGACGTCGGCAGGTTATCTCATCAAGCTCCTCTCCTGTGTGGCTCCGCCCTCATCATCTATGCATGAAGGCCAACTGAAGTTGCGCACAACTCCAGTTTCTGAACGGTCACCGTCTTTGTTAACATATCTGCTGGATTCTTACTTCTTGGAATCTTTTCCAGTTTTAACACGTCATCTTCCAACAAGGATCTAATGAAGTGGTACCGAAGCGCAATATGCTTCGTTCTAGAATGAAATGCTGAATTCTTCGTCAAGTGTATCGTACTCTGGCTATCACTGTACAAAACATTCTTCTCCTGTTTGAATCCTAGCTCTGTTAACAAACCCTGAAGCCATATCATCTCTTTATTGGCTTCAGTCACTGCAGCATACTCAGCTTCTGTAGTGGATAGGGTAACGATCTTCTGTACCTGTGACATCCAACTAACAGTTGTAGCTCCGACGGTGAATACATAGCCGGTGGTGCTTCTTCGGTGATCGACTTCACCACCAAAGTCTGCATCTACGTACGCTTGCACTTCCACCTCTCCCTTACCAAAGTGCAAACACTTCTGTGTGGTGCCTCGTAGATATCTCATAATCCACTTGATCGCTTCCCAATGAGCTTTTCATGGATTCGACATAAACCGGCTGACTACTCCCACTGCATGGCCAATGTCTGGTCTCGTACAGACCATAGCGTACATCAAGCTTCCGATAGCTGAGGCGTAAGGAACCTTAGCCATACTCTCTTTCTCTTCTTCTAACTGAGGAGACTGATCCTTCGACAGACGAAAATAGCTAGCCAAGGGTGTGCTCACTGGCTTAGCGTTGCCCATGCTGAATCTTTGCAAAACACGGTTGATGTACTCCGTCTGAGACAACCGCAAGAACCCTTTCTACTTGTCTCTCGTGATTTGCATTCCAAGGATCTTCTTCGTTAGACCCAAGTCCTTCATGTCAAACTCCTTTGACAACTGCTGCTTCAAACTCTTGATATCTTTCATATCTGCTCCTGCAACCAACATATCATCAACATACAGCAGTAGGATGATATAACTGGACTGATATCTTTTGAAGTAGCAACAGTGATCGGTGTTGCACTTCTGAAAAACTTCCTTGTGCATAAAGCCGTCAAACTTCTTGTACCACTGTCTTGGGGCTTGTTTTAGGCCATACAAGCTCTTCTTGAGTCTGCACACCAGGTTCTTCTTCTTTTCTTTTGAGAAATCTTCTGGCTGGTGCATGTATATCTCCTCTTCTAGATCTCCGTGAAGAAACGTCGTCTTCACGTCTAACTGCTCGAGATGAAGATCTTCAATTGCTACAATACTCATCACGATCCTGATAGTATTTAGCATTACCACGGGAGCAAAAATATCAGTGTAGTCAATTCCTTCCTTCTGCTGGAATCCCTTGACAACTAGCCGGGCTTTATATCTTCAGGAACCATCTTGCTCCTCTTTCACCCGGTAAACACATTTGTTGTGGAGTACCTTCTTACCCGTGGGCAACTCAGCTAGTTCTCACGTCTGGTTTGATATGAGAGACTTCATCTCATCTTTCATGGTAAGCTCCCACTTGCTCGCATCTCCACACTGACAAGCTTCATCATAGCTTTCAGGCTCCCCACCATCTGTCAACAACAGATAGTTCATATATCTCCTGTTGGGTACAGGAGGACGAGAAGATCTTCTTCATATCGGAGCTGGTGCGTCAGGCTCCTGCACACCATCTTGTCCAACAGGCTCTTCTGGCTGAGGACCCTCTGCATTGGGTTCTTCAGAGAGGTTACTCGGGACATCATATGCATCTACAAATATTGACTCACTCTCTGAGTCATCTGTCTTGTGCATGTCCTTGTACATCACTTTCTCGTTGAATATCACATCTCTGCTCCTGATCACCTTCTTGTTTTCGTTGTCCCAAATGCGGTAGCCGAACTCATCTTCACCATAGCCAACGAAAGTGCATTTCTTTGACTTGGGATCAAGCTTATTCCTGCCTTGATCACTAATATGCACGTAAGCTACACAATCGAAAATTTTAAGATGTGAGAGTTTTACCTCCTTTCCGCACCATACCTCCTCTGGTATTCTGTGCTCCAATAGAACCGATGGACCTCGGTTGATCAAGTAAGCTGCTGTGTTGACCGCTTTTGCCCAGAACTGCTTCGGTAGGTTTGACTGTACCCAAATGCTTTTGGCTCTCTCTGTCAACGTTCGGTGCATCCGCTTAGCTACACCATTTTTCTGAGGCGTGCCGGGCACGGTTCTCTCCATTCTGATCCCGTGCACATAGCAGAATTTCTTGAATCCAGTGTCTTCATACTCACCGCCATTGTCGGTCCTGAGCTTCTTTATTCTCTGACCAGTCTCATTCTTGACCATAGCTTTCCATCTCCTGAAAGCCTCAAATACTTCTGACTTATGCTTCAGAAAGTAGACCCACACTTTCCGAGAGTGATCATCGATAAAAGTCACGAAGTAGTGTTTTCCACCAATGGACGCGGTGGTTGTTGGTCCTCACACATCTGAGTGAACGAGCTCTAGCTTCTCTTTCCTGGGGGTTCTGCTACTTGTCTGAAAGCTGACTCTCTTCTGCTTTCCGAGTATGCATTCTTCACACATATCCATCTCCACTGACTGCAGTCCTGGGAGTTTTCCCTTTATGTGCATGATTTTCATCCCCTTCTCACTTATATGACCGAGTCTCTGGTGCCACAGCTTTGAAGTCTCATTGCCTGCTGCAACTGAGATCAAACAACGTGCATCTGCTATCATATACAGGGTACCAGTCTTCTTACCTCGGGCAATCGTCATTGCGCCCTTTGAGATCTTCCAATTATCTCCATGGAAGGTCGTAGTGTACCCTTCGCCAGCCAACTGGCCTACGGATATTAAGTTCTTTCTCAGGTCGGGAATATGTCTGACATCCTTCAGCTCCCATACAGACCCGTTCAACTTAATTTTCATCATGTCTTTGCCCACAATAGCACATGGTTGATCATCACCAAGATATACGTATCCAAGATTCCGGGAACATACTTCTCAAAGAATTCTTTCTAAGAAGTAGCATGGAACGACGCTCCTGAATCTAACACCCAAGATTCCTCCTTGCTCTCCAAAGAGCATATCAATGCGTCGTCTCCTCCTGAAGTGGAAGTGACATTCACCTCTGCCTTCGCCTCCTTCTCCTTCTGTACACTCTTGCACTGATTCTTGTAATGTCCGGTCTTTCCACAATTCCAACACTCGATACCCTTCGAGCCGTTGCTTGGATTCCTTGACTTGGACCTCATGTCCTTTGATCTACCTCTGTAGTTTGATTTGCCCCGTCCGTTCCCTCTGGTTGAATTTCTACCTCTTGACTCTGTATGTAATACTGAAGAGGTTGTAGCTTCACCCGTCTCTCTCCGTCGGATCTCCTCACTGAGAACCAGATCACGAACATCGTTGAACTTCAACTTATTGTTTCCCGACGAGCTACTCACAGCTGTGACTGTAGCGTTCCAACTCTCTGGTAGGGAAGACAACAGTATCAACGCCCGAACTTCCTCATCAAACTCAATTTCAACTGAACTCAATTGTGTTGTAACCGTATTAAGTTCATTGAGGTGTTGTGCTGCTGACGCGTCTTTCGCCATTTTCAGATTGAATAACAGCCGCATCAAATGAACTTTGTTCATGGCTGATGGCTTCTCATACATGTTTGAGAGAGCTGCCATAAGACCCGCCGTGGTCTTCTCCTTCGCTATGTTGAACGCAACATTGCGAGTCAATGTCAATCTGATAACTCCGAGGGCTTGTCTATCTAGAAGGTTCTACTCATCTGCCTTCATAGAATCTGGCTTCTTTCCCGATAGTGGTTGATACAGATTTTTCTGATACAGATAATCCTCTATCTGTATTTTCTAGAATCCGAAATCTGTTCCATCAAATTTCTCAAGTCTCATTTTTCCTTCATCTGCGGCCATGGCTCCCACTTAAATCTGACTTCCTCTAGATTGTTTCACGCTCCGATACCAGTTGTTGGGAATACTACCCACCAGGGCTACGCAAAACCCCTAAAAAACAGCAGAAATGCGGTATAGAGAAAAGTACACAAGATTTACGAGATTTGGCAATTGCCTACATCCTCGGGAGCCACACAGTAAATTTCTTATTAATCAAACAAGAAATTACAATTCAAGAGCAGATCTCAAAACTGAGATTTCTCAAAAATGAACACTGTAGCTACAGTGTTAATAATTAAAGGGAATAATCCCTTTTAATTCTCTTTTGAAAATACCCCTTTCAAAGGGAATAAAAAGGCCCTAATTAATTTCTCTCTCTCTCTCTCTCTTCTTAAATCTGCCCTCAAGATTCTCAAATCCCAAGCGCTGGAGAAAGAAGGAAACGCAGCTGCGTTTTTTTGTCCGCCGCCAGAGAAAGATCGGAGGGGGAAAAAGCTCTCACACACAAGCTAGGGCATCGGGAAAGGGGGCTTTTATAGGCGAACTCAGAGACAGGCTGGCGACAGCCGGTCGCCAACCACGCGATCGCCTAACGCCAACGTCGGAGTGCAGAAACGCCAAGGTCGGGTCACAAAAAACGCCGAGGTCGGATCCAAAACGCCGAGGTCGCGATGCCCACACGCCGAGGTCGGGAATCGCCAAAATTCGAGCTCGCCTGCTCGAGCTCCACCTGGAGCTGTGCCTAGAGTTTGCCGTCGACTTCGCCTGAGTTGACGTCCACGCTCGCCGGAGCTACTCGTCGGCGGAGGTTGGTATCCACCCCCAAACTAACAATTTCATGTTTTTCTCCATTTGATAATTTTTAATGTAATATGATGTAGAAAAGTGTCTATTATTTTCATCTTTATGAAAATCTACTTCTTCATGTTTAATTGGACCTTTTTCAACTATTAGATCTATAAAATTTTGATCAATACATTTCCATTGTCCAAGATTATAAATATTGATAAAATTGAATTCGATATCTCATTCATCTCTAAATTATTTTCTTGGCCCTCATCCTCATGTGAATCTTCTTTATATTCTTCATTAAAACTTGGAGTACTAGCTTTTTCTCCTTGAATATTATTATCGTTAATATCATTATTTTGTCCTAAATTCTCAACATATTCTTCTAATTCATTCTCAAGTAAAAAATCTAAAGGTTCATCTATTCTTTCTTCTTCTGTTAAAGTTGATGTAACATTATCTTTATTACTAAAAACAAATTTATCAAGAGCTCCTTGTTAAGATCGAATTAATTTTTTTAACTCTTTTTCTTTTTTTAAATTTTTGACAACCACTTTCATATTTTTATTAGGCATTCTTTCAAAATATAAAATAGCAAATAAAAAGCTTTCAATGTATATCTAATATCTACTGATCTAGAGCCTACAATATAGGGCAATCACTTTCGAAATTTAATACTAGCTTTTTCCTCCTAGTATTAAATTGGCTAGGGCAACTGAAATTGGAGTTAGATTATGTATTCTCAAGCTCTTGGTCAAGGTCAAGCTCAAGTATGAGTATGGAAGAAGCAAACTAATGGTTCAATGGGACGGAAAACCCTAATTTAAACAAATCAACCACATTATAGCCAAATCAAGATTTTGAACCCATTAAATAGCACTATGCACAAAGAGAATTTCTGCAAAATTTTGAAGAGTCATCCCCTCCCTCACATGAATAAAGAAAAAGAGGGAAAACAAAGTTCTTTTTTTGGGTTGGTTGTGTTGTTTTTTTCTCTCTCTCCTTTCAGTTACTCTACCATAATGCTGTATGTGTGGAGTTATGTGACTCAATTTGACGAGAATTTTGGCTCCACTCAAAATATAGGCTAACTTGTTGCCGTAATCTATGTAATATATGAAATTATCGCCGAAATAAGAAAATATATCAATGTGTCATTAAAAATCAACAAAATATACTAATCTGTTAATTTTGCCAATACAAATAGTATAGTTACATACTGTATATGCATAGCCACATAGCATAGGGCGTATAGCTACACGCCTCTGTAGCCGTTCACTTTGGAGTCTATACGTAGGATTTAAAAAGTTTAACTACGTATTTTGGGTTACAAGAACGCATAGAACTACGAGGGTTTCGACGTAAGTGGATATAAACTCTGGGGTTAATAAGCAAAAAAAACCCTAAAAACATCTAATTCTCGATCAGGGGGAATCTTTTCCCTGTTAGCCAGGGAATTCCCCCCCTCTGTTTCCCCACAATTGATGACGAAAATTGAGCTAAAAAAAAATTGGATTAAAGCCTCAAATTGCAGATTCGACGAAATTGAGCTCCAAATCCATTCAGGTGCCCTAGATTTCTTTTCCTCAGCCTACGACCATCACGCGCCCTAGATCTCGAGAGGGTTAGCTTCTCTCTGAAACCCTAAACCCTCACCTGTAATTTTTCCTATTATTTTCTTATTCTAGTGTTAAAAGCCCCCCCCCCCCCCCCCCCCTTGTTTTGTTTTGCAGCAAGAAGATTCGATTCAGCTTCTAGGTTAGGGTTCTTTGTCACACGAATATTAACTTGGTTGCAGCAAATTGTTGTAGAGCATCCCCCCCAAAAAAAAGAGGAAAAAAGAAAATAAGAACATAAAAAAAGCAATAATACCTCATAAAAAGAAATCTTTCCAATCCATTTGTTGCTTTTGCATCAACGGAACACAAATTTGTGGCATAATACATTTTCTATAAATAAAACTACAGAAACATTACAGCTTAAACGTTTCATTCGATTTGTTTATGTCAAACCATAGACTCAGTAAATCTACGGTAAATCAACATGGAAATTACTTGAGCAAAAGACATGGGAAAGAATGTAGAATTCCTTATTCCATTGTAGTTTCTTTAAATTATAGCTAATAGAAAGGGCTACAAATCAAGGAGAAACATCCAACCACAAAACAAAATTTACTGTGGGTCTATAAATGACCACAAATTCTATAGCTTTACCAATCCAACACTGTATAGTGTATACTCAATACCTAATCCCCCCCCAACCAAAAGGATATTTTTTGGAATAGACCAGCTTTGACATGTTATCAGTAAAACATACCAAAGTAATATGTAATCAGCGAACTAGATTAACTTCCAGCCACATCAGCACAGCTAGCTGAAAGTTGGTCTATTTTGCTAGTAAAATATTTTTTTGCTCTATTTCGCTTATCAAGTTAGCTGAAAGTTGGTGTATTTCAAAATTTTGTCCATAATAAATTAATTTCATTTTTGTTGCTAAATAAGTTCAATGGAAGAAATATGGCAGGGTAAATTTGTAAGGGGAAACTTTGTCGTTTAATTTGGTGTATGTTATTTTGTTGAATGTATTATGTGGGGAAAAGGAATTTTCACTAGGATCAAATTATTTGACAAGTAACATGTGCATGCATACTCTTTGACACCAATTTCGGACTACATGTGGTCTAATATTTAACACCACATGGGTATTTTAATATATACCCTCCATCATGCGTATTTTTAAAATTGCCTCTCAAATCAATGTATCAATCTTTACCCCCCAAATTGTGGTTGTCCTTGAATTTTACCCCTCATTTTAACAGTTAGGAAATAAAATGGAATATTTTGTTAAAAGTTTTCAAAAATGTCTAATTTATCCTTAGGTTAATTATTAAAAACTAAAAATAATTAAGTGTATAATATTAAGTATCTGTCTCTCTCTGTTTAAACTTTTCCATCCTTTCTTCCACCATCTTACTCGACTGCTCTCTCTGATTATCAGTGGACATCTAGCCCAGCTCTTTGTCTTCTCTCCTTGCCGTGTCTACCCTTTTCCTTCGCTAATTCTAGCAACAACTAAAACAATGAAGCGTACAATATTAAGATATTGGAGAAAATTGGAACTTAGCTTTTTTGTATGCCGCGGGAAGTTGAGATGGGGAGAACTTTCAATGGATGAAAGGAACAAGGAAGAATGTTGTCAGGGAGGGTTTCTTTGGGAGAACAAGGTTGCAGGAGATATGTATATTGTTAACATGACTCGATAATAATCAGAGAGGATGCCATATAGTAGAGATTGGTTGTTGCAAGGTTTTAAATATCGGTTATCGGGGATTTATCGGACGACCAAAATCCTTATCGGATAGCGAAAATCGGGGATATATCGGGGATAAGTAGTATTTATCGGAGTGATATACTAGATGATGTGTATATATAATATAACAAATAAAAAATTTAATCTAATCATGCTTAATGAAATATAAACATACCAAAATGTAAATCATCATGTTTAGAATCACTAACAAATTGTAGAAAGCGAAACTTGCATCATAGCCTTGAAAAAATATAATGTTAGTCAAAATGGGCCGATAATCCCGATAAAAAAGTCTTACTTATCGGCCGATAAGTGCCAATAACGCCGATAAATCGCCGATAAACCTACAAAAACGATAACCGATTAAAAATCCAATTTATCCTAGCGGAGAGCTCCCAAATCCGATAACTCGGCCGATAATATCGATTATCGGCTGATATTTAAAACAGTGGGTTGTTGCTAGAATCTATTGCATCAAAAGAACTTGAGAAAATATTTGATTTCTTTGTTTGTATTCGTATAGCACATTCCATCTCTGTTTAGGCACCATGTCCAATTTTGCTATAATATTTTCCGTCTAAGTTATAAAGACTTCTCTAATTTATGAACTCCACAAAGAAGGGAAACAAGATTCTCCGTTCTTATATTTAGGCAGGGGTAAAAAGTAGCTCAATGTACCTGACATGTACCCATATTGAAACTCCATGGAAACTTCTCGCACACATTTTTTCAGACATGTACTTAACTATATAATATATGGTTTAATTTAAACACCTTACACTTGTCATACACTTCTTGGACATATATCCCACAATTTATATCTATTTCTTGAAACTCGTTAGACATAGATTGGGCTTGTTTTAGTCCATATCCAAGTTCGAAATTATCATTTAAAATGATCATTTGAGTGGCTACTTCGAAAACAGCTAATATCCAATTTATAATAATCAACATAGTAAAAGAAACTTGAAAATTTGATACGAATTTTAATTCTAATTAATTAATTGAGAAACAATAATTATTTCATGCTAATTATTAATTTTATCCGTGTCCCCGTACCCTACAATTTACTAATTTTCTGTCCCCTGTACCCGCACTCGTACCTGTATTCGTACTTGTTTCACTACAACTTAGAGGTAATTGTATTCTAAAATTGATACAACTTTAATGCTAACTAAGACGGGGGTAGTATTGAGGGATGATCAAAATTTGAGGGGTAAAATTGATAATACATTGATTAGAGTTTTTATTTTTTAAAACGCATTTGATTTGGAGGGCATATATTGAAAAAAAAATCTAATAGAGATAAGAAAAATCTGAATCAATCTTCTCAAAACTCTAACAGAACATCGGGTATCTCCCTCTTCAGAACCGCAGCCATGACTTCTTCCTCCAAAGCCTCTGATTCTTCTTCGAGCCGATCCAAGGTTAGATTTTGCAACTGCCCCTCAATTTTTCTTTTCCTTTTTAAAGACTCATCTCAAATATCTGCCCCTCTCTAACTCTTTTACCATTCTCAGAGGCTCGAAGATGATCAAGAGAAGGAGAAGATATCCCGTATATTATTCACCATTTCCCGATTAAAAAAGCAAATACAGGCCTCCCGATCAATCTCAATTAAAGTAAAATTTTAAACCCTACCTCCCCTTTAGATCTCTCAAAGGCTCAACTGCTAACCAATCCACAATGGCTTCCTCTATAGGAAAAACTTGAAGAAAACAAGAGGAATCTAAAGGGTCATACTGCCCGGCTCTTTGATTTGGCATCAAAAAGATTGGTGGTGGAGAAAGAGAAGGAGAATTATCTCTCCTTTAGATTGGCGAGTCCTCTTTGTAAGATTAATGGATGGGAGAGTTCTAAAGAGTTTGGAGAGATGGAGATCTTCAATTGTCAGGAGGAGATGTTGTCATCGGCGGCTTCGTTGGTGTATGGGAACAATGGAGGCGGGAGGAGTGTTGTTAAACTTGTCAAGCTTCCTTATGTGGAGAAGATTTCACCTTATACCACATGGATTTTCCTGGATAAGTGAGTTCAGTCTGTTAATTCTTATGCTGAAAATAAGGTTGGAACTTTATGTTTGTAGAACTTTTTCAGTTACGACAGATGCATTGTAGGAGGAACTTCTAATTGCTTGCTTACTAGCAGCTAAAGAAGCATGCCAATTTCCATAGAATTTTTTTGAGCCCCGAACAAGTAAAGATTTTGATCGATTAGGGCAATACGATCAACATGCACATTTTTAAACATAACCTCAAAATAGACAGACAAATAAGCGAATTACATCTATCTATTTATCTATTTATACAGCCTGGACTTTGTTTATATTGATGGGTATGTTCTAATAAAATGGAGTGTCCACAGTTGCAGTTGTTTTTTCATTACTGATGCTCAAGGGATAATTTTCATTACTGATTTTTCACTAGGAAACTGGTGACTTCACTTCAAGAGATTAAGCCAAGCTTATACATTGTTTTCTATGTGCAATTCTTTGTTCATCAAATTTCATAGTTTTTGCTTACAACAATTTCTATTTTAACGCATATTCCCTTCTCTCTTAAATTTATCCTCAACCTCAACATACACATCACAGAAATCAAAGAATGGTTGAGGATCAGTCAGTTGTTGGGAGGAGGAGAATTTACTACGATCCAAATGGTAGTGAAACACTAATATGTAGTGATAGTGACGAAGAGATTGCTGAACCAGAGGAAGAAAAGCATGAATTTTCCGAAGGTGAAGATCTGATTTTGTGGTAAGTACACTTTTAGTCATTCACTATATTTTTTCCCTGAATGAAAACCAGTGATAATGAAAATCTTCTAGCAAATGAAGCAATGGATATGCATTTTTGACAGTGAATTGAAATTTATATATTGACTAATCTTGTCTTAAGTGGGTCCTTTTGGTTAAATTCTTATATCGTCTGGCTATGAATAATGATAATTGGAGGCAATTGTTGCTAAAGAATCTTATAGCGATCTTATGTTGAATTTTAAATGTTGTTTTTCATGATACAGTGCAGCCTGCTTTCCTCTTCATGTATATAGAGTTTTTTTGGCTTTAAAGCTTGTAATAACTTCAGAAGGAAAAAAGTTACATTAGAAGTTGAAAACATGGCATAGTAAGAACATTTAATCATTCATGTATTTTTTTCTTCTAGCGTTGTAGAACTTGGTAATTCATCACCCTACTACATTAGAAGTACCAGAAGTTTATTCATTCTATTATTGAAATCAAATTTACTGAGCTAATTGCAACATCTTGCATTTGTCATGTTATATTATTGTTCATGTGATAGTTAAATGTCATTTGCTTTTACTCCTATCTTATTCCACTAATTTTCCTTATTGATTCTGGATTTCAATGGTTCATCATTCATTTATGTATTTGTGTGTCTATGTGTACATATAGATGAAAAAGTATTTCATTTGGTAATAAGCATATATGCTTGTATGTAGGTCAGTGGTTGAGTTAGAGATCTGTTTAGGGGATTCAAAAATTTTATGATAAAAACTATATGAGACATCTAAACTTCACTAATAAAATAAGAAAATAAAAAAATTTAAAGAAATAACATCATAATTAATTGTGCAAGGTCAAAGGTAATAGAAAAGTATGGACATAAACAAAATGTCTATTCTAACTTTTCTTTTCTTAACTTAATATATCGAGAATTAAATAAGGAAAAAGGTTAACTTATTTCTTTTGACAATAACACTACGAAATAAGAACTCACTAATAATTAAAGCATACTTGATAATTTTGATAACATGTATGATAAATTATTCAAATGTCTAACTACGAACAATATGTGAAGGATATTAGAGAAAAAAGGATGCTTACACGATCTATAGGTTCCGGAAAGAGCAAAGATGAAGGTTTTGTTTTCTTGTTCTCCACACTTCCCTTTCCCCCGTTTCACGTTTTCTTTGTTCATTTATTTTCTTCCTATTTTCAGTTATTTAATATAACTATTCATATAGTTGGTTTGGTGAATCCACCAGGATAAATACAGGTAGCACTCCTTTACTTTCAAAATAGAATAAAAATATGATTGCAGGTTTGTATACCCCCGTTATTTCAATGGGCCTGTGAATAGTTATTAGGTTGATAGTTTGTACTAATGGATGAGCAAGAAATCTTAGTGACCTGTTTATTAACTGCAAAGAAGTAGATAACAGATATAGGACCATGTCAAAGATTAAAAACTAACAGACTTCTCGTCCTATAATTGAAGGAAAAAAAAGCTTATAGTTAGTGGTTGCCATGCATATGAGAAGAGTCAAGTCCTTTTGGCGTTATTCTATATATCGGGCTTGCTAATTACAGGGTGAATCAGTTGATACCTATTTGCCCCTTCTTTCACCAGTAATATGATAAACATATTAATCTTGTTGGTTCTGTATTAGTGTCTAATAGGTCCAGATTTCTATTTGTTGAAGTCTGCAATTGCCAGATCGCTATGGATCTAGATGGTTCGATGAGGAGGTGAATAGAACTGAAGAAGTTTATAATGCATACTGGTGCTGGAAGATGGTCTCTATGACATTTTTTTATCTTTTGTAGGTGATAAAATGAGCAGAATTTATGAAACAGGAAATATCCAGAATACTTTTTAGTACAAGTTTGGAGTTTTCTTTTTCATTTTAACCAGGAGAGGAAACAGCAGTATAAACTTGTTTGAGAAGAATCAAAATTGAGTAGAATTGATGATACGACTATTGCATCTCTCTTCTTATTATATTATTTTTTTACACCTTCATCCTTAAACATCTAATATATTCCTTGAAATTTTCCTTCAAATTGGAGCATATATATCTTTTCCTGTTCAACTTGTTACAAATAAACTGAACCCATGGTGTCTCCAAGACTTGGTCAGCAAACTTGCTAACTGATTAGAAGATGACATCTGTCCGATTTGGAGGATCTTTTCTTCTTTATCTTCATTTGTTGATCATTGAGCTAATGCTCTTGCAAGTGGCAACTGCCTGTGACAAATTTTAGTAATTTTACTAAAATTTGTATTTGAAAATTGTTGTTGTAATGATGACCCTCTTCTTCTTCTTCTTCTTTTTTTGATTGTCATCCAAAATTGGGAAATAGTTTTAATTAAACCTGATCAATATTGCAGGGAGACCCTTCAGGAGCATGGGTTGAGTTCAGAAGTTCTAGATATTTTAAGTCAGTCTGTTGAAGCTACATATTCTGAAATTGAGGTATTTAAATCAACATGGATGTCTATGAGTACTGAATTTCAATATCTATATTTCTTCAATTTGAAGATGCTATTGTTTTAATATCTAAAGTTTTATATATTCCTAATTTGCAGGGGAGATATGAAATGCTCATGAACAAGTATCAGCAAAAGGATGAGAACAATTCAGAAGCTTCTGGCAGTTTGATGCCTGAGGGTAGAACATTTTTTGATAAGACACTCAGTGCAGCTTTAGATTCCTTTGATAACCTCTTTTGCCGACGTTGCTTGGTACATTCTATCATTCTTGGTGTTCTTTTACTTACATTAAGATGCCTCTACTGCTTTATCTCTGGTATTAATTATTAACAGGTATTTGACTGTCGCCTTCATGGTTGTTCCCAAAGCCTGATTATCCCAGTGAGTCTGTATTTTTAGGGACTTTTTATTTTGAAGGGATGAGAATTCTTTACCAGTTTAATAGAAGCTTTTTTACATGACAGACTGAAAAGCAGTCTTATGTATTCGAGCTTGAAGAAAACAGGAACCCGTGTGGTGACCATTGCTACCTCAAGGTACAATTCTTCATGCTCAGTTATTAACTCTTAAGAGTAAAAAGAGACAGAAGATTCTCATGGTTAGAAGCACATCTCTAGTTATTAACTTCAGAGGCATTCTTATTGGTAGTCAATTTTGAATCTTGTTAACTTTATTTTAATAATAAGGGGAAAAAGCTTCCACCCCATAGCAATATGAATCTAAGTGTTGCCCTCCCAGTTGACTAGTCAGGAATAAAAACTCTCTATTTAGAGCTTCCATCCACCCCCTTTATGCATCACTTAAAAATTCCGGTACTATCCTTGTCTTCTCTCTATTCTCTCTTTTTTCTCTCATCTCTCCCACCAACTCATCCATGCATTTCCCACCCTTCAATCCCATCTCCCTCCTGTATATTCCTCTCACTCACCCGCCTGCCACTTGTGGCATCCTACCCCACCTCCCTTCCTCCCTCTCACCAGACCCAAAATATGAAGTTTATACTTTTTATAGTTATCAGCATCTCCTCTTTATTATCTATCTTTAATCTAAAGTTTCTATCTTATAAGTTATAACCTACAGTTCTCACTTATTGCCTACCTTTTACCAAGAAAGACTTCACTTCACCTTTTACCAAGAAAGACTATCTTTCTCTTGTTGACTACCTTTTATTTTTCTTAGCTACCTTTTAAAGAGAAATACTAGTTTTCTCTCTTGTTGACTGTTTTTTGTGTTTTTGTTAGCTTTTTTTAATACTTTGTTTGCTACCTTTTGACAAAAAGTACTTTTTTCCTCTCTTGTTGGTTACCTTTTACTTTTATCAGCTTTTGTTTTCTTTTAGTCACTATATTTTAACAAGGTAGCCAAAAAAAAGCAAAATGTAGCTGAAAAGGTGGAAAGGTAGAAACGAAAAAGAAAGTAGATAATAAGTGCTAAATGCAGAAACTAATGGAAAAGACAATTATAAACTTCTGCATTTTTTTCCACATGAAAATAGAGAGATTAGAAGAATGGCTTAGGTTGGAGTGGGGTGGGCTTTCAGGAATGCAGGAGTTGGAGAGATAGGAGAGGAGAGAAGGGTTTGGGTTGGTGTGTTGGGTGGGTGTGGGAGGGGGTCGGACTGAGCTTTGTTTGGGGTTTTTTTTGGGGTGGGGTGGGGTGGGGGGGGATTAGGTCTGGTTGGAGGAGGGGATGCTGGAGTGAATAGGTGCTTGAATTGGGTGAGAGGTGGAGAGGGCGGTGGAGGCAGCGAGTGGGCGGTCGTTGGGTGAGAGGGATGGATGTAAGATAGATGGGAGCTTTAAATAAGGGAGTGGAGGCGTAAAAAGGGACGTAACGGAAGCATTAATATCTTTAACACAACACATCGATTCAAATATCTCGGGCAGTGGAAGCATTCTTTTTTCTTTTCTGATACTAATATATTATTTTCATCCTCATACATGTGGTTGGTCTTTTAAACTGTCTTTTAGAGTTTTCCTTTCACTTCTGTAGGTACACTATGATAGCATAATACCCCCAATAAAGTCTACACTTCAAGTATCTTGCTCTAATTTGGCACGTCATCCTATTCCAAGGATTTATAAGAAAGTAATCAAAATGGTTACCCTGGAGCATTGGTTATTACAGATTTCTTTGATTTTTGCTTTCATTGAGATCATTAGATATATAACGGCACTTATTTACTTTATATCCGTCCAAATATCTCTATGAATCTTCTTCCTCAACTAATGCCTTGCTTCCTTTCCATTGTCTTAGAGAAGAGAAGCTGTTCACAATCTGTGTCATGACATCTCTGATCCCACTGACGTACATACAAGGGATCCCATAACGTCAACTGGCAAATCCGGTACTGCCTTATCCTCTGAATCTGACTCAAATCCTGATGACCATGGTTCAAATTTAGCAGCAGAGCGAATGTGCACCAAAATGAGGAGTCTGCTAGTTGTTTCTTCAGGTGAAGCAGAGACCACCAACAGGGTGGAACATCTTGGAGCTGCCATTGATTCGGACACAGTTGTGGAAGAAGTTCCCTTGAAAGTTACTGGAAAGCGGAAGGTCTTGAAGCATGAAACTACGTCTTTGGTGAAACCTAATCTTTCTGTTGGAAAATTTCTTAATCCTGCAGATAAGAAGCAGAAGATACTATCAGCAGTTAGCGATAGAAACTGTCTAGATGTTGGAGTAACAAGTTCAGATCAGTTTCATAAGGAATCTGTAGATGAATCTATTGGAAATTCTTCTGAAACAAATGCTTTTCACAGTGATGAAAGTAATTCGGTTGATGTAGAAAAGGGTGCTGAGGACGCCAACAATCCATTCAATCTCAGAAAGGCACAAAGTTCGCATGGATGGAGTAGTATGGAGAAAGATCTTTACCTAAAGGGGGTAGAGATATTTGGAAAGAATAGGTAAAAATATTCAAATAGTAGTTATCCATAGTACTTTTATGTTACTTTAGAGCAATTAAGTTTACAAAATTCAGATCTGCTTCCAAAGTAAATCAGATTTTGCAGAATGAACTGTCAATAATGCCTAATGCATGTTAATGTTTGTGATATTTGTATCAGACTATCAGTTTGTATACTTTATGTATTTGCACTCTAGACAGTAATTTTTTTAATTTTTAATTTTTACAATATTTTTATTAAGAA
>BQKN01061510.1:72568-96728 GCA_022839385.1 Asparagus kiusianus | reverse complement strand
CCCCCCCCCCCCCCAAAAAAAAAAAAAAAAAAAAAAAAAAAAACCACCCACTCAAAATAAAAAGTAAGAAATCCCTCCTCACCCTCCGATAGTATATCAATTTATGGAAAATTTCACAGAACACCATAGTACTTGACCTACTTAGAGGTTTTTGCACAAAAACACCATAAATATTTGTACTAGAGAAAATTACCACAGACTTGCAAGTCTGTAGAAAAAAAACTATCCATGATTAAGTACCATAATCTTTTATTATTATTTACTAAAATACCATGCAGTTGCGGATAAGGTTACCAAGCTACCAAGGATTTATACTGTCAGATAACTACTGGATTTCCAATGTAGTATCATAAGAGTACCATATTGTTTTCACTTTTCAGAAAGACTGGTATTTTTCTACTAATTTGAAAGGTTGTGGTATTTCCTCAAATAAAAATTGTTTTTTGTAGTTTAGTGCAAAACCCCAAATAGTTCGTGGTAGTTTTGTGAAGTTTGCCCTTAATTTATGTTTGGAGTATGGAAAACATGAGTCTCTGGAGTAAGCTAATGATTGCAAGCATCTCCTTGTTCCTTCCAAGTAAATAAACTCATATTTGATTGGAAATCAGTTTCCTTCCAGTTTCTGAAAAGTGTTTTGAATTATCTTTTAGGTGCTCCAAGAGCTGCAAGAACCGGTTTAGGGGATGCCATTGTGCGAAGAGTCAGTGCAGAAGCCGCCAGTGCCCGTGCTTTGCGGCTGGGCGTGAATGTGACCCAGATGTCTGCAGGAATTGTTGGGTTAGGTAATTGTGATCTCACTTTTCATGCTTTTCTGTAGATATACTCTTTCGACCACTGACTTTTTGCATTACTGTGATGGGAACATAACTAACGATCATTTCCTGCTTTTCTATTTACAATCTCACCTTTTTGAGTTCATATTTATATTTCTGGATTCATTATGTCATGTTTGCCATGTAGCGGAAAGCATCTTTGATGGAAAGATTTAAGTAGTTTGAAAGTTCAAAACCAATAGAAACAATCAATCTGAGGACAGAATCTATGTACCTTTTACTTTTAAGTCTTCTGGTAAACAAATTCGTCATCAGACATGTCATGTGTACCTTGTTGGAAATGCGCAAGACATTAGTCAGACTTTTAAATTTATTAGTCTATTGATACAAGAACTTGTTATGGTTAATGGTCTCCATACTGATATGGTTTCATGGTGCCCAGATACTGATGTTCTCGCTTTAGCATCCTTCTCCCTTGGATAAAGGCTAAAAAAGTTTTCTGTTCATATATTTCATTTTGTTCTTGATGATTATGTAGCTTTTCGGAGTTGTTCTTCAATGGATTGCATATTCTTGTTAAATTTAACTGTATTTTCTTTTAATCTGAGTTTCATTCAGACTACTGGGATGACCACCCATTATCTTTAATTTTGGCTGAAAGAATTAGGATGATTCATATTAGATTCAAATTCACCAATTCGCTTGTGAAATTAGATTTGAATAGGACAGCTTTCTGAGTACTGAAGTAGCATCATATCATATTCAAATTTCATACGAGAATTGGAGTTCAGAACATCAGTTATATATCTTCAAGATTCTTCTCTTTGCAGCTGTGGAGACGGTTCTTTAGGTGAGCCAGCAGCAAGGGGAGATGGTTATCAGTGTGGCAACATGAATCTTTTGTTAAAGCAGCAGCAGAGAGTAAGAGCATTAACTTGTGTATATTTATATGCATACACAACCGGTTTAATAATGAGTATTTATTTATTTATGTTAATGTCATCAATTATCCAGATTTTATTGGCAAAGTCTGAAGTTGCTGGATGGGGAGCTTTTCTAAAGGTACGCATTGTACACATCATTGAAATTCATTGTTTCTATAGGATGTAAAACATGCAACTGTAACTGATGTTACTTTTTTCTCCTCCTAAATTTAGAACCCTGTGAATAAGAATGATTACCTTGGAGAATACACTGGTGAATTAATATCTCACAAAGAAGCAGATAAACGTGGAAAAATCTATGATCGTGCAAATTCATCCTTCCTCTTTGATTTGAATGATCAGGTAAGTGAGATTTGTGATCCATAGAGGATGATGTCTTGTCAGATATTGCATGTACAATATTCTACATTTCATTTCCTAAGTCCTTTCTTCAGCCTCAAGACTGGAGTGGACTTGTGGATTTTTTTCTTAAGTGTTCTACATTGTGCATAGACAGGTTCTTAAATATAATCTTTAGGTGTTGTTTGGCAATGGTATAAGATCAAAAGCAAGCTGGGTTGGTGAAAATAAGATACAGTTAACTTGGATCACGTTCTCCTTATGGATTTTAAGTGTCTGAATGAAGTATTTCATAAAATAGTTAACACGTGTTAGTGTTTGGTAAGTTGAGAAAAGCTAATTAGTTTGACCTTTTTCAATAAATTCCAACCTATCTTTTTTCAAGTCTTTCCGAATTCTCAAAAACATGCACTGAGTAATAATTCTTGTAATGTTTTTTACGAGCATGCTTGGCAAATGGTAAAAGTGCCTCAAATTGATCGAAGTGGCTTATAAGCCACTTTGAGATGTTTGGCAAGTAACTTATTTTGGCTTATAATCTACCAAAGAACAAGCTAGGGTACGCTAGCTTTTTTTTTTGGTGGATAATAAGCCATGAGATTTGACAAAGTGAAACACAATTATACCTCTTATGATTTCACATAATCCAAAGCCTTATTTAATAAGTCGCCATCAATCTCATGTCCTTTTTTGGTCATTTTGACAATAAGGATGATTTATAGTCCACTCATTTGTCAAAACTATACTATTGAAAATGAAATATCCACTAAATTTACAAAACATTTCCGCAATGCTATGCATTACTATTATGTGAGATCAATTAGATACACGCACATTACACACATACACAGGGTTCAGGTTATGAGGTGACACCCATTTTCTTATATAAGCTACCGTGAAATAGGAATTTGGGGTCTACACCTTCCGATGTGACTAATAGGGTGGGTGTAGTAGCCTAAATAATTAATGCCTTAACACTTGATTAATGGATTTTTTTTAATTTCAGATTAGAGAACTAATCAAGGATATTTTAGGAATTTCACCCTAACTCCCATTTATCTGCCACGTTAAAGTTTTGTGGCTAAAATTCATTCGACAATATGGTCGGCACCTCTTTAACGGAAGAATAAAAACAGAAAATTCAAAGAAAACCATGGGAAAATTGAAAAAAAAGAGAAGAAAAAAAACACAGACTACACTCTCCTCCCTAACAGAACTCCTGGAATCATTAGAAAGCTTGTGAAGGGAGAAAAGGAGATCAAGGCAACAAATCAACATCCCAATCAATTGAGGTTCTGGTTGATATTCGGGAGAATAATAATTGAGAAAGTCGTGACCACTAGAGGTGAGTTCATTTCTCACTAGTATTTTATAATATGAAATTGCATGAGTTTTATATTTGATTTATCTGGTGGAAAAAAATATAAATAAATAAACAATATGTCTTTTCATATATGTAAAGATTTGACCTATTTCTGTTGTGGTCTATCCTATAATACGATGTTAGCCTCGTACAATATATGAAAAGCAAATTTGATTTTTATATAAAATGTGAAAAAAATGAATTTGGCTCATGCAATTTTCAAATAATCGTGGACATTGTTTTATCTGAATGTTTTGTTGAGGTATTTGGAACGTATTTCAACAGTTTAACGGATTCAAAGATTTTTTTTTGTGACTTAGTATCTGATAAAAAAAATATAATAAATAAACATCTGTAAACTGTTTTAACAGAAATGAGGAGCTTTACCTTGTCAATTTCATTTAAAATATCTGTAAATTCTGATATGCAAAGTATTTCTCATTTGACATGTGATCTCGATGTTTTTAAACCCTCAAATAGTTCACTATGGATTGGTTCTGCCTGCCATATGGTGAATGCACCTTTATTTGGCCATTCTGTATTGGCCTTGGCTCTTCTGTATTGACCCTTCTGAAATCTATTCTGGTCCCTCTGTATTTGGCCAGTAACCTATGGCAGTGTTAGGTGCATTCGCTTTCCGGGAATTATCTGTTATCTGATGCGGTTTACGCATTCCCTTGCTACTGGACTAAAATTCGTAGTCTTAGTGTGACCTATGGGGTGACTTTTATAGTCATGAATAACTCATCGAGAAATAAGATTCTGATAATTGTTTGTGAAATTGAGAAAACAACAATTCTCTGATTTTACACAAATTAGTAGTTTTTTTCCTTCTTAATGTTTACCTTGATTCAAAAAGGGTTTGATTCCAAGAAATTTCACAGTTTATTCAGTTGCACATGAGAAAGGAAATATAATTGTTGTATTCTTTCTTAAAAATGACAATATTACGATATTTGGATCGTATTCTGCTATCTATGAATTTCTCATGCAAAACTTGAAATTTGTTAATTTCTGAGAACTATTCTTATTACTATTTTGTTAGTTATCTAGGAACTCTAGTGGGAAATGTTCTCACTGAGCGCTAGCTCATTCCGTTGTTTTTAAAAAAAATTTAGATCCGGCGTAGCTTCATAGTAGCCGAACTTTTGGTTTGAGCTTTTGGCTGAGAGGCGTTATATGGAGAGCCTCTTCTTGTTGATGTTACTTTCAGCACATTTTATTTTGTTTTGTAAAAATGCTTATAACGGTGAGCTTGTGGGCTGTAAGTACAGATCATATATATATAGTTGCTCTGATTCTATCATCAGCAGGTTTATGAATATTTGAAAATAAACTATGTGATATGAATTGTCAGGCTTGACTCGTGCATAAGACTTGTCTCGTGCATGGGTCGCTGCTGTCGCGTACCCTGTATTTTATGAATTTCCGCTGCAAATTCGGGGCGTGACAGTGGGAGTCACCACTAGTCTCATCTTTTGTTGGCTCAAAAGGTGTGAGTCTGGCCACCTCTATCCATTGGTAGCTCATATAGTAACAAAGGAGATAAGAATTAGCAATGTCAATTTTACATGAACTTCTGAAAGCAGCAACGTATAAGCATATCACTTTTTTTGGAACAAAATTAGAACATGTAGCGAAAATGGAGGCAGTTGTTGTGGGAGAAGCTGTTGAGATCTTAAGATCAGTAGATACCAGTTATTCAACATAAGTACCAACTGGGAAGTGTTTTTATTTAGTAGGAATTTTAAGAACAGGTGTATATTCAATGGGGGGAAAGGTTTAATTGTTTAGTTCAATGTTGCGAAAAGATTATATATTGTTGGACCCAAACAGGAGGTAGGGTTCTTTATGAGACTTTATTGAGATTCAAGTTCAATTATTTTCTGATGATAGGATGAGTGCTGCCGCTCTGGTCTGTTGTTGTGTTATCTAAGGCATACTCTTGTTTTGTTACGCAGTATGTGTTGGATGCTTACCGAAAGGGCGACAAGCTAAAGTTTGCAAATCATTCATCCAACCCGAATTGCTATGCCAAGGTATGGCTCATCAACTCTATAATCAATTTTTTTTTTTTTGCTTCATTACGCCTACATTGGTTTGCTGCAGGTCATGCTGGTAGCTGGAGATCACCGGGTTGGGATATTTGCTAAAGAGCACATTGAAGCCAGCGAGGAGCTATTTTATGATTATCGCTATGGACCTGATCAAGCACCTGCGTGGGCTAGAAAACCAGAAGGCTCAAAAAGAGACGATTCAGCAGTGTCTCATAGCAGGGCACACAAAGTTGCTTGATCCCATTTTTAGGAACACCTAAATAAAGTAAATATACATAGCCTTATAGTGATTGT
This sequence comes from Asparagus kiusianus, assembly GCA_022839385.1. NCBI lineage: Eukaryota > Viridiplantae > Streptophyta > Magnoliopsida > Asparagales > Asparagaceae > Asparagus > Asparagus kiusianus. Next base: position 90,958 of record BQKN01061510.1, on the reverse strand, counting down.
ATATATATATATATATATATATATATATATATATATATAGGTGTGATCAGTATATATATAAAGTATTTATATGTCAATAAAGAATAAAAAGCGAACTGCTTTCTCGCATTGATTTCTTACTGTATTCTATCGAATAATGTCGAGCACAATTGTTTTAAGTGGTAATATCAAGTTGTACACGCATTTTTAAGGGTCATTAGGAATGTTATTTTATTTTTAAAGTAGTAATACTTAGAAGCTGTTGGGTATGTGAAAAACTATCACTGTAACAGTGTTTGAGACAAAAAAAAGGTACAGTTTTAATCATTTTTGTTTACAGATTTTGTGAACTAGACAGCTTCTACGTAGATATGTACTTGTTCGTGCTTTTGGCGTTATTTCTCTGACATTCAAAGACGCGAGTTATCTGGCATTGAGCCACACTTGGACAATTCAGGGCACTCTTCTCCCTGCATCATGTCAATGATAAGACTGCAACTTCTCTTGGTGCATTTGACGCTTCTGTATCAGTACGGAGTCCAAAATCGCAGCAAAGCATCAATTGAAAGATTGTCACCTGCGACCATAAGTGATGCCTCCCCGCTAGTCAGAGATGAGGCCTCAGGGCTCGACGAGCCCTTATTCGAGCTTCAAAAGAAGGAAGAGCAAGGCAAAGACATCACCATCACAAGCAAGAAAAAGAAGGATCTCGAGCCAATCTATCCAGCACTAGCAACCAAGTATGAATGCCTTTCGTAAGTGATTTAGGCTGTAGTTTACTGAAGCTTAGATTTAGGTCCTGTGCGACTAATAAGGTGAAATGTTAAGGTACTGCGTCAATAGACTGAAAATTCTGATAGGTGTTCTAATCAGATTGTAATTGTGGTTGTCTTTACTTTCTAAAGGGCGGGACTGTAATTTGATGATTATTTATTTATTTTATTAATTTACTATAATGATTAGTGTAGGTTAATTATTTGTCAAATAATATCCTAACGTCAAACATGCGCCTGCCTACTTTTGAAAACAGAGGCGGTCAGAAAATTGACGGTATAAGTATACATGTAATATATGCGTGTGTTAACGCCTGACTGGTTGTGTACAGGTTCAGATGAAAGTGTTAAATTAAGCACCTTAAATTTTCTATATTGTTTGATGGATGAATAGGCTACATGGAGGGATTTACACTAAAACGCCTTTCCGTTGTTAAATAAAAATGGGAAAAGGATCCAAAAGACAATAAGTAGCCCTAGGCAATGAGAATGTCTCATCCATTCAAGCAGAAAGCTAAAGCGCAAATAGTCAATAAGAAGCGAGATCATACACAATATCAGAATTATCTTTCGATGCGACACCTGTACAGATATGAGAGTCCAAGGGAAAATACAGCATCCACAAAATGCTACCATGCCCCCATTTTATTCAACCAAAAGATTATACAATCAAAGAGCATCAATGTATACGTTTACAAAATATATAGAAAATCTAACTCTCCTGCGAGACTACCATGCCCACATTTTATTTGAAACAATATATAATCGAGATTTGTGAAATAATATGAATCTCAAGGGCGAAAATTGTGAATGTTTGCTCATCTCATGGTTCTGTCCTAAATGCTACAAAGAATGAGAATAGAATCGCTCTCAATGAAAGTAGTAAGCAATATAAAGATAAAGAGAAGCTAAAGAATAAACACCCCCTACAAAAAATTTATCTTGTTTCATCTTCTAGGTTGCGGAATCCAACAGTGAGATCATCATTTAGCTTCTTGAACTTTGCAGTAAGAGCTTCCTCACCTTCAGCAGGATCTTCAAATTTCTGGGACCTATGGTTTTAATAAAATGAGCAAATGCATTCACATTAGCTAGCCTTAGTTGATTGCAAAATTTCTAGCAATTATCATCACTAGTGTCATTTTTCATCAAAATGGATTGGCCATAGGAGAATGATCAAAAGGGTCAAGAATCGTTACTTAGGGGTGTTTGCAACCAGAAAGTAAATGGAAAGTAAAAAAGGTAAAGGGGGGAAAAAAGAACTTCTCCAAGGAATACTTTCTAAGAACTTTCTATTTCCAAATCATCTGGATAAAAGTGAGAAAAGTTAAAAGGCCAGGGCTGCAGAATACCTCTCAAGAGACATTTCAACTATTTATATTGTTAATTAAGATTAAAAATCAATAGTTTCTCGGATTTAGTATAGAGGAACTGTTACTTACACTAAGCGGTAGAAAAGGTCGCCCAATCTATGCTTGATAACACTGTATGTTATCTTCTGGCCATCAGAACCAGCACCTCTCTCAACAGCCTGCAGAACTCATAACAAAAAGGTAAGACAAAAATGATAATCTAAATGTGAATAGGCATTCAAGTAGTTCACACTGTATGGAATACAAAAGAAGAATTTGAACTTCGACATATATAATAGAAAAACAATAATAAAAATAATGCTTCAATTATTGCTAGGTCATTAGTTACTTGAAAATGTTACTAAAACTTGAGCTCCTATTAAATATTCGATTATTATCACTATTAAATCAACTTCAACAGAATCTGACGTAATCTGAGAAAAAATCCACCATTTATGTGGACGAATCAAATAAATCTGGAATAGCTTGCAGAAATGTGCAGAGAGAATGTTAAGAATAAGCTCGTAAACTAAAAAACAATTTATGGTTAAGCACTTGCCAAAGAAGAATTTACCTGGCTTGCCAAAGCATTAAAATGGATAATATTACGCATCATCCAAACTGACTTGTAAAATGGACAGAATTTATCATAACTGTAGCAATAACAGGAATTACATAAGAAGAGTGCATAACAATAAAAAATAAAAAAAGTTACAATGTACAGAAAAGTTAAATATGCAATGTACAAAGGGCTGAGGTCAAGCATGATATAAGTAATTAGGGAATACTTACGGAGTAAATGCATTCTGTGCTAGATAATCCTCTCTCAGGAGCTTTGCAGTTTCTAGTGTAATTTTGTCAGTTTCTGCTAGAGCATCTTTACCAACAAGCTGCAGAACAAGGTAGGAACTTAAAAAGAATTATAGATAAAATAAATAACTGGATGGTGCATTAAAACTTTCCATGAAATATCCAAAATGTTACTAGATCTACAGATCTATTAAAATCATAAAGTTATAGGAACAAGTAAAAAAAATGATATACAAGGTATGATACAAAGAATAACAAACAAATAATAACAGGCGGCGTATCAAAATATTCAATGAAATATCCAAGATCTACAGATCGATTAAAACATATATTTCTCAAGTCTGTGTGGGGGTGTGTTTTCTTGCCGGGGGGGGGTTGGGGCTGGAGGGAGTCGACTAAAACTAACATAAATAGTGACAATCAGTTACTGAACTTACCTGTAAAGGTCAATAAAAGCGATTTGTCAGAAATATAATTTGAGAATGCAACAAAGAAGAGAGCCAGATACAAGGGCGCCTGAAACAGTTTATACTTTTCGTAGGGTACAATGGGGATAATGGATGACAATGTACATGAAAAAAAGAAAAAAAGTCAAAATTGATTACCATTTTTTTCAAATAAATAGCCGACAATTTAATATTTTGTTAGGACAAACCCAGGGCCCAATAGAGCAGGGTCGCAGCAATAGTAGAGCAAAAATAGAGATAAAAATTGGACACACAGATTTACGTGGTTCGGTACTTGATTGCCTACGTCCACGGGCAAGGATAGAAGAATCCACTATGAGGAGAAAAACTCTGGAGTTACAAACTCTCTCTCTTTATAAGGAGAAACTCTCTATTTTTTCTCTCTCTCTTCTATATAAGAAGTTGTTTCTGAGATGAGATTTCCTTAAGGATTTGGAGCCTATTTATAGAATTTTGAAAAACACTATATACAATAAAATATTAATATTTTACTGTAGCAGTGGGCCCCACCATTTTGTTTTATTTTCCATTTTCAAAGTTGGTGGCTGGATAATTTAGCATGTGGGCGGCTGAGGCTGCTGACAATCTCCCACTTGAAGATTTGATTGAGTATCAATCATATCTTCACATCATTCTTTCTAACTTGCCTTCTTCATGTTGCTTACGTCTCCATCAGACCACAAGAGGATTTACACCAAATGAATTTGTCAGTATTGACTGTTTTTGTTAAAAAATCTGTCAGGTTATCCTTGGTGTGAATTTTTTACATATCCACTGTTCCTTCTTCCACTTTCTCACGAACGAAGTGGTACTGAACTCGAATGTGCTTGGTCTTTGAATAAAATGCTAGATTTCTTACCAAATGCAAAACACTCTGACTATCACAAAATAGAGAAATCTTCTTTTGTTCATAGCCGAGTTCCTCCGGCACCATCTTCAACCACATCGCTTCTTCATTGGCTTGTGTAGCTGCTACATACTCTGCTTCTGTTATTGAAGTAGCCACAACTGACTGCAGTTTTGAAACCCAGCTTATAGCTCCGTCAGCAAGTACAAACACATAGCCTGTGGTGGATTTGCTATTATCACGATCACCTGCATAATCAGAATCAACATATCCACTGACAATAAAATCAGATCCCTCATAACATAATGCAACATTTGAGGTTCCTTGAATGTATCTTAGAACACTCTTTACAGCATTCCAATGCTCTTTACCAGGATTCGTCATGTATCGACTAACCACTCCCACTGCTTGTGCAATGTCTGGTCTTGTACAAATCATCGCGAACATTAAGCTTCCCACTGCTGATGCATACGGTATTCGAGACATCTCCATCTTCTCTTCTTCACTGCTAGGACTCATACTGGAGGATAACTTGAAATTAACAGGAAGTGGGGTAGAAATTGACTTATAATCTTACATATTAAAGCGTCGCAAGATTTTCTTCAAATAGTTCTTCTGAGAAAGCCAAATCTTCTTATTAATTCTGTCTCGGTAAATTTGCATCCCTAGAATCTTGTTTGCAGATCCTAAATCATTCATTTCAAATTCCCTAGCCAACTGAGCTTTTAATTCTTTGATACGATCTTTGTTGGGGCCTGCAACCAACATGTCGTCAACATACAACAATAAGATAACAAAGTTATTTTCACCAAACCTCTTGAAATATGCACAAGGGTCTGAATTAAGTCTGTTGTATCCAAGGCTCATGATGAATGAATCAAATCTCTTGTACCAACACCTCGACGCCTGCTTTAGACCGTACAGAGATTGTTCAATCTGCAAACCAAGTTCTCTTTTCTTTTTTCTTCAAAACCTTCTGGTTGGAGCATGTATATTTCTTCTTCAAGATCTCCATGAAGAAATGTTGTTTTCACATTTAGCTGCTCTAGATGTAAGTCAAATATAGCACTCATAGCCAGGACTATTCGGACTGTTGTTAGTCGAACTACAGGAGAAAATATTTCATTAAAATCAATACCTTCTTTCTGAGCATTATATCCTTTTACCACCAATCTAGCACGATATCGCTCCACCTGATCATCGCCGTTTCGCTTGATCTTATAGACCCATTTGTTTCCAATGGTCTTTCTTCCTTGTGACAGTGACACAAGTTCCCACGTCTTATTCTTATAGAGAGCTTCAATTTCTTCCTGCATTGCTACCATCCACAAAGATGCATCTGCGTCATTTATAGCTTCATGAAAAGTTGATGGCTCTCCATCTTCTGTTAGAAGACAGTATGTAACATTACTCTCCGTAATATACTCCGAGTGCCAAGTCGGTGGTCTTCTCTCACGAGTTGACCTTCGAACTTCTGGAGCCTTGGACTCGACCGGTTCTTGTACATCATGTTCCGGTATTGCTTCAGAAGAATTCGGATTATCTTCTACATGAACAGCTACAGTCTCTGAGTCCTTCCTCGAACTGTTTTTTTCTCTTCACTTTGTAGTTGGTTCTCTACAAAGATAACATCTCTGCTGATGATAACCTTACGGGCAGTGGGATCCCACAGACGATACCCCTTTACTCCATCAGCATATCTCAAGAATATGCATTTTCTGGATTTTGAATCCAACTTTGTAATTTTTTGGGCATTGTACATTACGTACACTGGACATCCAAATATATGGAGGTTGGAATAATCAGCTGGCTTGCCAGTCCACATCTCCATTGACGTCTTCAATTGTATTGCAGTTGATGGAGATCGATTCACCACATAACAAGCGGTTTTTACTGTTTCCGCCCAAAAAACTTTTTTCGGATTTGCAGTTGCCAACATAGCTCTTGTTCTTTCCAACAGAGTTCTGTTCATCCGCTCCGCCACTTCATTTTGTTGTGGAGTATAAGCCGTACTGAATTGTCTTTTGATGCATTCTTGCTTGCAGAATGCTAGGAATTCACCATCTGTGTATTCTCCTCCATTATCTGACCTCAAGCACTTGATCTTCTTCTCAGATTCAAGCTCGATCCGCGCTTTGTAGGCTTTAAAGACTGAGAATGCATCCGCCTTCTTCTTGATAGGATACACCAAACATCTCCTGGAGTAATCATCAATAAAGGATACAAAGTACTTTGCTCCTCCTAAAGATGTAACTGGTGCTTGCCATACATCAGAATGAACCAGTTCCAAAATAGTCTTGCTTCTAGAACTCGATGTGTTGAACTTTAGCCGATGCTGCTTACTTGTAACACAATGCTCGCAGAATGGAAGAGCTACCGAATTAAGTCCAGGAAGCAGCTTCTAATCGGAGAGAACCTTCAAGCCTCATTTTAACATGTGGCCTAGTTTGCGATGCCACATCATGGTTTGTTCTTCTCCACGGCTGGTTGATGCCACACATGAATCAGCTTCCTGCATGGTTTCTCCCTTGAGCATATATAGATTTGCAGCTATCTTTTCTCCTTTTATCACCACAAGCGCCCCTCTAACAATCTTTATGATTCCATTTTCAATATGAGTTTTGCATCCGAGCTCATCTAATTGTCCCAAAAACAATAGATTCTTCTTCAAGCCCTTCACATGTCGCACATCTTGAATGATGCGTATTGTACCATCAAACATTTTGATTTTGATAGTGTCAATACCAGAAATCTCCAAGGCATGATCATTCCCCATGAATACAGATCCTCCTGAAATAGGTTCATATTTGTGAAACCATTCTCTCCGAGAGGTCATGTGCCAAGAGGCTGCTGAATCCAGAAACCAGACATCAGCAAACATCTTTCTGCCTTCATCAATTGTGGTTGCTCCACTGAATAGAATTTCACCATCGTCTGATGTGCTGATAACGCATCCTTGAGATGTTGATGGCTCTGAAGTCTTTTTATCTCCACTTTTATTGTTGTACCAATACTCCAATTTGACGTGCCCTCTTTTGCCATAATTGTAGCATTTGATATTCTTCTTACTTCGTGATTTCGATCTACCATGGGCATGATTCCCACTGGAGCCACATTCTGTTGATCTTCCTCTCGTCACCGACAAGGCCTCTGCTTGCTGCGAACTTGACTATCTGTTTTCCTTGTTCTTGCGCCGATTTTCTTCCTCCAGAACAGCGGCTGCAACATCGTCGAAAACTAGATAGTCCGTGAGGACGTTGTTTGTCAAGTTGATGATGAGTTGATCATATGAGTCAGGTAGACTCTGAAGTAGAAGTTCCGCACGTTCATTCGCACCAACTGTATACCCCAACGTTGTGAGTTGGAAGAACAGTGTGTTTAGGGTGTTGATGTGATCGGTCATCGATGTATATTCCGTCATTCTCAGAGTGTAAAGTCTCCTTTTTAAGAAGATTTTGTTGTGCATGGATTTCGCCTCATATAGCTTTGTTAGAATATCCCAGATCTCTTTTGCTGTCTTCTTCTCCTCTATGCTTGACAGCACCCCGTCTGCTAATGCCAGATGAAGATTTGCAATAGCATTTTCATCCATCTCGTTCCACTTCTTATCATCTGTGATGTCGTCTGGCCTTACACCGATGGCCGTCAGGTAATTATCTTTTCTCAAGATAGCCTTTATTTTAACTTCCACAGTGAGAAATTACTCCCGTCGAATTTCTTGATCTTGAACTTCGTCGCCATTGCTTCTACCACGAACAGTAACTTCTTACTATTTCACGTAAATAGTAATGTATTCATGAACAGTAACTGTATCCGTGAATAGTACCATACTTGTGAATAGTACCGTATTTTTGAACAGTACCGTACTCGTGAATAGTACCCGTCACCTTTAAAGGGTAAATGATAACCTAACTTATTTTCTGATGTGGAGGATCCACCTTTGGTAGCAGCCACAGAACATATGATAAGTAGATATATACAAGTACTCTAAGTTGGCTCTGATACCACTTGTTGGGACAAACCCAGGACCTAATAGAACAGGGTCGCAGCAATAGTAGAACAAAAATAGAGATAAAAATTGGACACACAGATTTACGTGGTTCGGCACTTGATTGCCTACGTCCACGGGCAAGGATAGAAGAATCCACTATGAGGAGAAAAACTCTGGAGTTACAAACTCTCTCTCTTTACAAGGAGAAACTCTCTCTATTTTTTCTCTCTCACTCTTCTATATAAGAAGTTGTTTCTGGGATGAGATTTCCTTAAGGATTTGGAGCCTATTTATAGGATTTTGAAAAACACTTTATACAATATTAATATGTTACTATAGCAGTGGGCCCCACCATTTTGTTTTATTTTCCATTTTCAAAGTTGGTGGCTGGATAATTTAGCATGTGGGCGGCTGAGGCTGCTGACATATTTCACCACAGGACGAATATAACTGTTGGTGTATTCACCCAATAAAGGTATACAGAGCGATATGATTATCGCCCAAGAAGACTTAATAGATACCCATGCAAAAATTAACAGGTATTGTTTTCCCCCCTTCTATTATCCTCTAAATGAGATAACCAGAGAAGAAAAGGTACAGAACTTTCTCATAAGAAAAAGCTTGCCTTTAGTTCCTGCCAAGGTATTATAAAATTTTCCACTTGGTTATAAATTATGAATTATGATTACAGTTAACATTCCTACCATGTTGCAATTGGGCAACAAATAGATGAATTTTACCACAAAAAAAAATCAAACTGAGTCTAAAAAATATAAATTTCTGGAAATGTGGTCTCCTAATTCACCAAACTTCAGTTTTCAAAAGTTCGATGTAGTTGCTCTGATCTATCTTTTGATTCTTTCCAACAGACTACAACATATGTTAGGAAAGAAGACAACACCCCAAGCAACAAATACAACTGCAAATCTCTACAATATGAATATATATCAATGTGATCAAAATCAGAGGCAATTCTAATTCTCTAAAGCAAAAACAGATGAGTTTAACTGCAAGTTACCTAAACGCTAAACACAAAAATGAGTCTGAAATCATAGAGAAGAAACGGAAAATGTATTCCATGAAATTTCAATCAAGTGTACCTGGACAATTTCGTTCAAGTCATCTTCTCTCTGAAGCACCTCACGAGCTTTGGTTCTGATATCAATAAAATCTGAATCGAATTTTTCATAGAAAGATTCGAGGGCCTGCAGCATAAGAAACCATTGGAGAGATAAAATGAACCTCAGCTAAATAATAAAGATTATCTGTCACAAAAAGTAACATGGGCCTGACAGGGGTTACCTACTTAACAGCAATTAACATAGACAAGTCTAAACAAGAACAGAACATTATGCGTTTTGAAAATTTAATTTTCAAGCTTCCAGAGTCAGATAAAACATAATGTCTGTGTAGTATAGGGGCCAAACAACTACCACGTAGAATAACTACAGCACTCAACAACTACACACGGCCTTCTTAAAATATTTCTTTTGAAAGATAAAATGCCGTCAGATCTTTTCCTAAAAGATCCGATAAAACATAATGTCTGTGTAGTATAGGGGCCAAACAAAAACCAAATAGAATAACTAGAATACTTAACAACTAAACACGGTTTCTTAAAATATTTCTTTTTGGAAGATGAAATGCCATCGGATATTTTCCTAAAAGAGAACTCCATATAAACCTCAAGCTCCCACAAGAACAAGAGTATAGGTAAGCCATCTCTTGAATGTGATCAATAATTTTATTGGCGACTCAGAACTAATTGCCAAGATTGAGTGGTTACTCTGAGATTTTCTTTACAATATATTTGATGTTCTTATTCCGAAAACTTCATCATCCAGCTCTTGGATTGCCTATATAATCAACCTGTGAGCTTCTTTTACTGGTGACAGTCTACATTACGTATTTCTGTCTACATGTTATGAGAGACTTATAATCATTTTATGTGCAGGAGAACCATTTAACAATTAAAGATGGTAGCCCTTGCAGGCTTGCACATATATCGAGAGAAAAGTAGTTTCCAATTAACTGGAAAAAAAGTTTTTACTGCCATATTTAAATAGTGTTATCAAAAGAAGTACACACTAGATCCTATGAATATACAAGCTGAAGAAATTATTTACCAGAATAAGAAATTTCTTTCCATATTCATGGTTAAGAATAAGAACACTTAGTCATAGATATTAGTTACATAATGGCCAAGCAAGGATAAGCCTAAAACTTCCATGAAAAAGATATTAAGAAATGCAAAATGTGCCATGAAAGCCCCAACTAATAGTCAATTGAAATAACTGGAGCTTTTCGCATAGGTAGACAATCAAAGTATGTATGCATTGGTGAAGTTACTACCATCTCTACTATTCCTTTCCTTAAACCGGATATTAGTATTTAAATTAAAATATGTATTCTAATAATAAGCAGAAATCTCAATGCAGTAAGGAGAAAAGGAGAATTAAAACAACAAATAAGCCAATATATTTCTACAAAATGAACTTGTGCCGGACTTGTAATTGAAATCAAGGATAATACTTGAAACCACACAGAGATTTTGAGGATTGGTCTCCCCAAGCCTTCTTTCAGCTATTGGGAACCTAACCAAAATCAGGAAAGTAGCAGAAACTACCTGCATTTTCAATTCAAGTCTGTTGCTTTAGGCACATTGAAATATATTAAGTCTATGCTCCGTTAACTTTAGAATGGTAGTGCACGGCAAACAAACATATTACATTTCCTACCCTTAACTGGGAGGACTCTACCGTCTATATTGCAGCTATTATAGATTCTCTTTAGGCTTATGAAACTTTCACCAATGTTACCTTGCAACCTGTATTCTTTATTGACCATAATTATGAACCTGTTAACCATGGCAAACGTGGGCACACTGTCACAGACTATGTTGCATGGGTATGAGTATGGGTATGAGTATTGGTTCGGGTACGGGACACGACAGATTTGTAAAAAGTAACTACGTAGGGCATGGGGACATGGCTATATAAATATTTATATACACGTATATTATTTATTGGAGTTAATAATTTATATGAGAACAAGGATGAGAATTAAAATTCCTATAATATTTTTATGTTTCTTTTATCATGTGGATTAGAAATTGGAAAATCACTACTTTTTGAACTAGACACGCAAACGACCGTTCAAAATCATAATTTGGAATCTGACGTATGTCCAACGAGTTTTAAGATGTGGTTGTGAAGTGAAGGATATATGTCTAAAAAAATGCATGACAACTATTTTAAATTAAAACATGTATTGCATAATTGAGTTACATGCCCCGATATACAAATGCATATAAGCAAGGAGTGTCCAAGGAAGTTGGGTATGGGTACACGTCGGGAACGAATATGGCTTCAGATTAGAAGTACCCACATAACATAGGTCATAGACAACCATGAAGAGATTTTACTGTTCCAGGATTGATCTCTCTTTTAAAGATATGCCATGATATGAAATATCCTTGTCTAATTGAAACAGCTAAATATTTCTCGTTTAACACCGAAATGTAACATACAACTACTTAGAAGAAACATATGATATTATTAATTACTTTCATATATTAGAATAGATATATTATTGTATAATATATTAGAAATATATTTAATATAATATTATAGAATAAACATATTATCGTATAATATATTAGAAAAATATTATAATGTAATATTTTTATATATTATACAATATATTAAAAATAAATTAATATATTATAATAGACATATTATGTTATTAATTACATTAAGTCCAATATAACATTAAATAATATTAAATAAATTATTATATTAAATATTATAATACTATTTGTGTAATAAGAAATTATCATATAACATATATAAATATATTATTTTATAATATTTTCTTGTATTATAACAAATTAATGTCATATAATATATTACTGCAATATATTATACAATAATAATACAATATAATATATTATATTAAAATATTACGTATTATATTATAAAAAATACTTATATATTATATTAGTCAATTGCATTAACCACAATATAGTATTTACTAATAAAACATAATATAATATAAATATAAATATATTATATTATAATATACTACATAATGTTAAAATAAGTTATATTAATTATTAAAATATATTATCATATATTTTTATTATATAATACATCATATTAAAATATAAAAAATTAAATTATTATAATATATAATATTAATTATATTATATTATATTAAAAGTTATGTATTATATTATAATATATATTATATTAATTATTACCATGTATTTTATTGTACTATAATATATTATTAAAGCTATTATATTATTATACTATAATATACTATACTAAAATATAACATAATCTATTATAATAATATATTGTATTAATTAATGGTGTTTTATAGTATATTATATTAAGAATGATTAATACTACATACTAATTATAATATATTAAATATGATATCATTAAACTCTCAACATCTCCCAAACCTCAAAACACAAAACTCAAAACAACTGTTTGATGTTTTGAGATATGTGTTTTGTTTTTGCTTTTTGCCCATAAATGTTTTGTTCCTCTATGAAAACACAATGGTTTCCAAACATGATGTGCTTTTGTTTTGGCAAAAACACCATGGAAACAAAGAAAACACTATGATTGCAAAACGCTCTATTATTTTTAAATCCAACAAGTCTCTCTTTGCTTATCTTATAGTATCTTGATATGAAATTTCTCTTGGGGCTGGTCATAGTGATTACTAAGTCATGACTTTGATCACTTTAGTTGCATGATTTAAAGTTGTAATGCATGTGTTGTCACAGTTAGCCAAAAAAAGATGCATGTGCCCTTACTTTATAACAAATGAACCTTAACAAAGCACACGCATAAAATCCTAGTATCCCTTTACTTGGCAGCTTTTATCACTTTTGCTATATTTCCCCCTTTCCATTAGAGAGAAGATCAAGTGACCTAACTTTTCAACATGTTTTTTTTAATCTCTTATGTTCATTCACCTTTTTTTACTTAATTTCAATAGAATTGTTGTTTGAGTTCATGCGTCACTAAAACAACAGCAACAAAGTTTTTTACCCCAAATTTTTGGAGTGGGCTTAATTCATCTAGTACAAAGAATTAAACGAAGTAATGAACTTAAATAGAAAATTGATTATCAGTGGCTGATTAAGATCTGTTGGTTTAGACCAAACTCAAATTTACCGTACGGATGATATAATTTGATTCCTAACCTTTGTTAAGGTTAGTCTAACTTTCAAAGTTATTCACAATCACAACATGGGTTATATAAATTTCTTTTTGGTGGTCATATTTCTCAATTAGCCTCACTTTAATTTGTCTTTGATTGTCCTCTTTCAATTACATCAGGTCCTTTTCTGATAGTTAAGTCTACTTAGAGTTTATGCTAAGTTTGTAGGAGAAAGTAAATCACTTTGGAAATTTTTCTATGCTTGCTGTTGATAAATCAGTGATATTGATATTTGACAGAACGATTTAAAAAGGGAAAGCACATTGTGATTGTAATCAAAGTTTATCATTTGTAAATTATTATTGAAGAAAACTCAAAACACTCTGCCCACGTGATTAAACAATTAATTTAGTATTATTGGACAAGTGTATACAGACATTTCTAGGTCAAGTGGTTGATTATCAAGCTTTTGTTGAATATTAAAAACAAGTAATCTGCACCTTTGCCCACCAAGCTGGTAATGAAGCTGGTAAATGATGGCAAATACAAATTTGTAAATTTCTTGTTGGTCCCCTTTGTTATCAAGATGAAATTTCACAGTTCAAGTAATATCAACATCTTGCTAAAAGTGCATTATTTCGTTCAAATTGCAATTTGAATTACTGTCGACTAAAAGCCAAATAATAGTATCATTCATGTTCTGAGCAAGTATTTAAAAAATTTCAAAGTTAATTTGATGCATATCAGGGTGGTGCACTACTGCATGGGTTCAATAATTCTCCCCTTTTCTGCCTGGGGTCAATGAGCACAAATAAAATACCTTTGAGTACTTTGAATAGGATATAAGCCAATTCACTGAAGGGAAATGTTTTCTCTGAGCTAGCTTCTTGTCCAATCCCCAAAAGACCTGCATATGAAATATATGTTTAATGAAACAAAGCAGAGTAATTTTCAGTTTGGAGGATAGGAGATAAGAATAGTTTATTATACCTGAACAATACCGAGGGTTGCAGATGTTACGGGGTCTGAGAAATCACCTCCTGGAGGAGACACAGCACCAACAATTGTAACGCTTCCAGTACGGTCCGGGCCACCAAGACATTTCACTTTACCGGCTCTTTCATAGAAAGAAGCTAAACGTGCAGCAAGATATGCTGGATATCCACTATCTGCAGGCATTTCAGCCTGCAATAACAGAGGATTCATCGATAAGTATCATATACATTGGTATGCATTTGATCTCTTATACAGCCATTTATATGAATCAGAGAAACAGGATATAAAATGTACAATATAGCAGAAGCAAAACCTTTGCAAGCAATTCCTCCTTAATCTTAAACTATAGAAATAATTTTGAAAAGAAAAATCATTGAGTATATTGATCAGCAGGAATAAGATTTATTGTTCGATGTTTGCACTATCGCCTCTAGTTAGATTAACCTTTGTTGACTATACAATGATATTATCAGTGACACTGAAACATGTATACCATGTAAATTAACAGTGACTTCCCAATAATCATCCAAATTTATATGTGAAATGCTGATTTTTTTTGGCAGCATACTCCTTTGAAATTTAACATAAAAATCTTAAATGTCAGGATTCATTTTTAAAAAGTATATAGCTGGAAATGACACTGGAAACAAGGGGTAGGTATTTCAGCTTTAACAAACCATACTATCTTCATAACAAAGCAATAAAAGAAATGTAGCAATAAACAAGAATATGTACCAATCGTCCAGAAATTTCACGCAGAGCCTCTGCCCAACGGGAGGTAGAATCAGCCATCATGCTCACGTTGTAGCCCATATCCCTGAAGTATTCAGCTATGGTGATTCCTAAACATAAGAATAACTGAAATAAGATAACTGTGCTTGCAAATATACTTCATTGAATCGGAAAGCAGAGAATTATGAAAGAATGTGAAGTGTATTCCAGATGGGAGTTTAGACCATATCACGATAAAACTTGTATCAAGTTATTAGGCTCTTGAATAGAGTCCCTCAATGCGATTCTAGGTTAACTGTATATATTGAAAAAAGGACTGATTCCTTTTGCAATTAAACAATTTTAAACTTAATCATTGACTTGTGGAGTCACTAGTCAGAATCTCCAACAAATTAAGCAAATGAGTACACTTGTGAAGTAAACTGTTTAGGCAGAAAGTAAAAGATTTTCCTTCATTATGATTATTTTTACACACTAACCTTATTTGATCTTATAATAGTATTCACTTCAGGAGATGTTATCAGTATTCCAACTCCTGCAGATCACCAAGTTCTAGAGCAATAAAATATAACTCTGCGGCCTATATTAGTCGTGCATTCGACAAAAAAAACCCTCCTCAAAGGTATAGCACCAACATAGATGGAAAAACTAACATTAATGCATAATTATCCCTCCCCTTAAAATGGACAAATATAACATGTATTAAGTATATATCATATCATCAACATATAATTTGAGATCACAACCAATCATATCGTGAAAAGATAAGGTTAATGGGTTTTTTATAGGCAGTCTCAACATTCTTGCTAGCTAGAAGTACTATCTGCTTATATTACCCAAAGATTTCAGGGTTTGAAAAAGATGATTTAGGTATCATTGGCAATAAGGATCTTGCTATACAAATTACCTATCATTAGAGACAGTATCCTGTGCCACATCAAGGAGCACTTCTACTGGCACTTGGTCTAATAGAGAGAAAACATGAGACCTTGATACCATGTTGCTTACGGGTTTTTTCTATTAGACTTGCATATACTATCAGTTGCCTTAATAATTTAACATTTTAGCCCATGTTTTGCAACGAGAGAACACAAAAAATTACCTGTATAAATCGAAGCCTCCCTAGCAGCCACAGGCATATTGGAAGTATTTGCCACAAGTGTGGTACGCTTCATGACAGATTCTTCACGACCATCAGGCAATGTCATTGTCAATTGTGGGAAATCCATAAGCACCTGATAAGTTTAATATGTGAGTCGCCATACAAACATAGAACAATCCAAAAGTTATAGACTTGAAGAGTATAGATAAAAGGACCTCAGCCATTTCATTTCCTCTTTCTCCACAACCGACATAAACCACAGTGTCAGAATTAGAGTACTGCAAGAAATAGCAAGACTTAGGGCAAGCACGTGGAAAGCAAAATAATGTAATAGTTTAATGTATAAAAAGAGTATACAAATAAATAATTAAAAAAAGCTACCTTTGAAAGCGCCTGACTAATGACTGTTTTACCACAGCCAAAAGCTCCAGGGATAGCACAAGTTCCTCCAAGCACAGAGGGGAAAAGGGCATCAAGAACACGCTGAAAATCATCAAAATTCCAGAACTAGAAATACTAAGAACAACTAATTTGTTTAGAAACAAAGTAATGTAACGCCTAAGTGACAATATTGTCAACAAAGAATAGAAAGGGGGAAAAAAAGAAGTTTAACCACTGTTAATTACCTGCCCAGTCAATAGAGGTGTGTCGGCAGCAAGTTTTGTCGCAACCGGTCGAGGAGTACGAACAGGCCAAGTCTGCAGAAAAAAGACATTAGGTTATATCAAATTGTTTAAGAGAAGCCATGTCATAAAACAACAAGCAAGCATTTCGCTGACCTGAAGCATAGTGAAGTTCTTCTTGATGCCTTGAAACTCCAACTCTAGCACTGTGTCCTGCAAACATCACACAATAAATTGCAAGACTAAAACTCAATAGTACAAAAGTTCAAGCAGACAAAATTCTAGAGTTGATCTCATTACTAACCTGGAGACTATATTGACCAGCTGGGGCAATATGACTTATTTTTCCCATTGAACCAGGAGGTAAAGCAACATGGTGCTGCATCAAAGTGTTCTCAAAGACAGTCTGACGGAAAAAAACAGAATTTACTTTTAAGTGTTAGATCATTGAACAAAAATGAGTACAAACAGGATAATATGTGAACACAAGACCAGAAATACTGACAGCATATAAATCTCCACCAGTGAGGAGATCTCCAACAGCTGAAACAACCAAATATAAAGGATCAAATTTATGAACTAAAGAGCAATTAAATATCACACAATGCACAGAAATCAAATCAAATTACCTAACTTCTTCGGCTCGAACTCCCACAGTGCGTCCTTGTCAAGAGCAGGGACCGAAACTCCACGAGGAATGTAGACATCTCCAGATCTAATAGCAATAGTTTTCAGGGGTCTCTGCATCAAATAAGAAAATGGATCATTAAGGAAGATACATAATAATCACAAATCAGAAGAAATTTTAAGACTTAAACTCTATATACCTGAATTCCATCAAAAATATTTCCAAGAATTCCAGGTCCCAATTCCACTGATAGGGGCTACAAGAACAGAACCGAGCAATGTAACATAAATCTAGCATAAAATAAAATTCAAACCAAAGGCATTACAGTACGGGTCTTTTTGATTTTAACCGAATTCTATAACAGTGAAGTATTTTTTAACCAGGCCACGACCAAAATCATTCATGCATCCAAGACACCCATAAAGATCGTATTTATAGCATAAAAATAAGATCCTTTTTTATAGTACTTAAACTAATATTATAGCAGCTTAATGAGTATTACAGCAGGTTAGATCCAATTTTAGAATTTTACCATATAGCAGATTAAAACATATTTTGGGTTTAAAAATAAATGAGATTGTTTTGGGTATCGAATAATTTGGAAGTGTGAGTATAAAAACAAATCCAGGTAAAAAAATGGGTTTCAAATTTAAAAAAAAAACTTCATTTAAAAATCCTAACAAGCAAATCTCTCATCTATAACTGTAAATGAAATCAGATAATGTTCTTCAGACGTCTAGAAAATATTTGCACTTGGATAGCCGTCTAAACAAGCGCGTGTACTCAGGAGTTCATGTTAACCTAAAACCCAATCCTTTTATGCTAACCTAAAATTCTGCATGACTTCTGAACAGGCGTCTAACAACCAAGCTGCGTTATGCTTCAACTGAAGAGCATTGATAAGGTTTT
>BQKN01061510.1:19336-29405 GCA_022839385.1 Asparagus kiusianus | reverse complement strand
CCCCCCCCCCCCCCCCCCCCCCCCCCCCCCCCCCCCCCCGGTGGGTTGTGAAGTGCAAATGAGTTTTGTGAAATTTTGCAAAGATAAGGGGTTTACCCAACATATGGGGGATTCTGATTATTTGGATTACCGTGCAATCTGTTTTAAGGTTTCAGTTTGCCTGAAAACAATGGTGCTCCTTTAGCTTGACAATAGTATGTAAATTAGCTGTGGTAGTGGTTTGGAATATACTTAATCATGAAGTTAGCAAGCCATTAAGAACTATCAAGACATTAAAAAGTAAAAAAGGAAGCCGAAACGACACTTTATCTTCAACAAAAAAAGAAAGTAAACATTGATAAACAGTAAGGATTAAGGAATAAAGTCTAGCATACAAGTAAATATGTATAGGAAATGTCTGCCTATTCTAGTACACTCAACAAAAGACAATATAGAGGGCAGTGAAAGAATATAAAAGAATGAGAAATACTAATGAGAAGGATAGCAACAACAAAGATTATGTCCAAAGTTTTGGGGTAGGCTACATGAATCCTTTCTTCCATTCAGTCATCTTAAGGGTCGTCCTCTCGGTTAAATTAACTACGTAATTTTTTACCCCCCACGTCGTGTCCATTAAAGGCCAGCCCCCAGTCCTCCTTGTTCACTAACCATGATCCCATGGCTCCTAACTGATACATTGTTCCCCCTCACTTCATTTTCAGTAGAATAAAATCCTAACTTCTCAAAGATTTACCCACTTCTTATCCCGACTGTTAGCATCTGCCATTCATTCATCTCAAAATCTATATGAACCGCCCTCATTTTTTTGTGCCTGTATTTCAATTAAAATTTAAATGGGACAGATCGAACAAGAAAACTCTTTAACTTTTCAGGAAAATATATAGTTCGCTAATAGCTATACCAGTCACCCTTTCATAGATTAAAAATTGGAATCCTAAGAATTGCCATTGATAATCGAACAAGAATGTCACCTTTGTTATCTATTATCTGCTATAATGAGAAAATCTTACTAATTACTATGGACTAGCGCAGGCATTGGATGACAGAGGGAAAGCCTTCTAAAATACTAACTAAATTTTCTGAATAAAAATCTTTATGAAAATTTGCTGTTTCTAGCTAAAAGCATCGTCGAATTTCCCAAAACACATCTTCAACATTGGATAAGAGATGAAGAGGGTGCTTGGAAATTTGTTTTCAAAGTTTTAATTCTAGATGAACCAGTTGATGTAGTGCTTTCAAAGAAGGCAAGAAAGTAGTTGTCTTCATTTGGCTATGGGATCCTTTGGCCCAGGGATAGGGCTTGAGTTAAATGTAATCTAATAGTACAAGAAATAAGTTTTCTTTAAATGTGATCCAATGGGGGCGTGGGATTGTACTAAAATGCCCAAACTAATTGCAGAACCAAATGAAAATTTATAACGAAATAAAGTGTGAATAATTATTCTTCATGATAGCTAAGACTCAAATAACCTAAACACGCAGGTAGACAATAAACATAGCTGTGATGAAGAAAATATCAAATATATATCTCAAACGATATACGTTGGAGAAAATATCAAATATCACAACAGACTTCAAAATGTATCTCAAACGATATATTTACTTTCTATATTTTGCAAGTACTAACTAAACCGAGTTTACAACTTGTGGGATTCATTAAAACATAATGAATTTGTTGAATCCAGTAATAAGCGCTCGTTCTTTGTTGAATTCTATGCGTGAGCATTACTCCTCCAACTTATCTCTTCGGTCATCACCATCATGCTCTAGGTGCTTAAAGTTCCAACAAGAAGATAATTTTTATCACAAAGTTACTAATTTCTAACTGAACGGAAACTAAATCAGCAATAAGCACAAGAAATGAAACTAGAAATTGAACGAAGAAAGGGGTTTGATCGATTACGTTGCTCTTGGAAATAGTAGTTGCCCTGGAGGCGAGATCCGAGGCGATCGATGGCCTGTCCTGTCTCTCGAATCCAGAATCCAACGGTGTAGATCGCTTTCCCCAATGTCCCCATTTGATCTTTCAAATTAGGGTTTTTTTTTTAATTTAAACTTTTTAGCTGGTTTCGGGAAAAAGATGTTGAAGAGCAAAGAACAGCGACGAGGGTCGAGAGAGAGAGAGAGAGAGAGAGAGGAGATGCCGATGGAATTGGGGTTTCTTTGCGGGCAGTGATGGATCGATTGACTGAAATGCCATTGGTATTTGACTTATTGACGAAATGGGACTCGATTGGGTTGGACTTTGGGTCAAGCATTGCCCTGTTGGAATGATAAAATGGACTTGGGCTGTTACTCTTGGGCAATCTGGCCCAATGTTAAAGATGGGCTGGCCATTGCCAAAAATTTTATATAAAAAGTTTCTAGCGACGAAAGTCGAGTCTTTCTTCGAAGCAGGCTGCTTTTAATGAGAAATAATGTTAGGGGCACACCCCCTAACACACCACCAACCACACCCTTCTCTCCCATCGCTACAGTAAACCGGACCTCACATGAGATTTTAAAATTTTTAAAATCCTATGTGGACCCCGGTTTACTGTAGCGATGGGAGAGGGGGGTGTGGTTGGTGGTGTGGTAGGGGTGTGCCCCTAACACCACTCTTTAATGAGTGGGTTGGCAACTATCTAAAATTGAGGCAGATTTAAACTTTAGTCTACTTCTAATGAGTCTTTTAATTGGTAAAAACTAGATTAGAAATGACTTAATTTGTTTTAGACCATTTTTTTCAGTTTAAGTCATGGAATCGGAAGGAACTGGTCCACAACTAATTTGGTTCTCTTTAGAACCAATTCAAGAACTAAATTTGGTTCATTTTCAATGAGTTACCAAACAAAACTGAAAGAAAAAAAAAGGTAGCAAAATTGTATAAAACCCCTCAAATATCGTATAAAAAATTCAAAAAAATGTTATTATACCCTATTCTAAAGTACAAAATCTATGATTAGTGGACCCAACAATCTTTTTCCAACTCTCAACATTTTCTTAAACAAGCAATAATTATGAGAATCTTTGTTTTTTTTTTCTCCAAAACCAACTTTTCATCCCACTATCATATGAACCAAACAAAAAATTTAGAAATTTGAAGAAGTGTGGATTCTTCGGATTTTTGACATTGTCATAAATCCACAGTACAAATGCTCGAACCAAGTAGCATTTGCCCATTTCATCCTCCTAGTACAACTAGCAATTGCCCGTTTCATCCTCACAGTACAAATGATCGCCGATGCTTTTAAAAGACAGATCAACGATCGAGATCAAACCCCAACGGCACTGAGACGTTCAAATTCAAAAACTCACCTGGTCTCTGCTCTTTCTCCAATTTTATAACGTTCGATTTCCGTGCCACCCCAAAAACCCTAACTCACTCTCTCTCTCTCTCTCTCTCTCCATCCTCAAACTGTTCTTTCTCTCCCTAAAAGAATCAAGAACGAGGAGGAGCAGGATCAAGATCGAGACCAAGGTCAATGGAGGAGCAACCGAGGGTTTCGTTTCGTGACACTCGTCTCGCTTCAAGAAAAGCCGAAGAAGCCGGTGAGTCCTATCCGAAAAGTTTCGATCTTGGTCGCGAAAGCCCCTTGTTGATTCCTTTCCTTCTTCTTGACTCCTGCAGCTCACAGGCGATCCCAGGCCGCCGCGTGGCTGGAGAGCATTGCTGGCCCCCTCGGATTGCCACGGCAGCCGTCGGAGAAAGAGTTCATCACTTGCTTGCGCAGCGGAATCACTCTCTGCATTGCCATTAATAAGATAAAGCCAGGGGCTGTGCCCAAGGTGAGTAAAAATCGATTTTTTTTAGTAAATTACAAGAAACACCCTCGTATATTCATTAAGTCGTGCTCATTTGTAATGGTTGTAGCTCTCCTGGTCTATGGAAAAGATGATAGAAGATGTTAAATTAGGACAAGAAGGATAGTTTTGAAAGTTAGGATTTCTTTCTTGAATTTAATAGATGAGGGTTTTTTTTTTCCTGAAACTGGGTATAGTGAAGGGGGATTCTTGTAAGTTTTTACCCTGAAAAAATTATCAACTTCTTTGTTTCTTAAAGTTAGATTTCTCTAATGTTTTGCAAATTTGTTCAAGGTGGTTATGAATCAAAGCGCTGGGCTCGCGATGGAGATCCAACCTTTGCCGGCTTATCAGTATTTTGAGAACATTCGTAACTTTCTCGATGCAGTTGAGGAGTTGAAACTGCCAAGCTTCGAGGCTTCAGACCTTGAAAGAGTAAGAATTTAGTGAGTGATTATGTTTGTATTTGTTTCTTTGAGTTCACATTGAGTTTAAAGGTTTTCATGATTGGTTAAAGGATACCTTGGAGGCTGGATCGGCTGGCAAGATTGTGGATTGCATCCTTTTATTAAAAGCTTATTATGAGTGGAAGCAGTCCACAGGAGGTTGTGGGGCTTGGAAGTATGCAAAATCTCCAATGATTCCACAGACAAATAGAATGCAGTTGAATGCGGTAAATTTGGGAGCTTCAGTTAGAAGATTAGACTTGTCGACAAATTCAGAAAAGCAGCTTAATGTGCAAAATGATGATATAAAGAATGAAGGTTTTACCAGATCTTTTTTGCTGAATTATAAGCATCATAATGCGCTAGTTCTTCCAAGTTCTTTGTAACTTTTTATCTTTCATGTTTCTCTGTAGATAAAATGGGTTCTCTTGTGCGAACGTTATCTGATTTTGTGTATGATTCGAAGGAAAATATTGATCAAAACCTTCTAGAGTCATGGCGACAGGGGAAAGCGGTAATTAACTCCTTGTTGTGTTATTCAATTTCCAATTTCCTTCATTACATTTTTTGAAGTACAAGTTATTAAAGTTTTATTCTTTATGTCTTTCTGGCTCAGGATTCAACTAAGCTATTCAGTAAAATAATCACTGGTTGCATGCAAGAGCAAGAGGTATATGGGCTCTTGAAACTTCTGTGATGTATGTTGTATATGCTTTTTAACCTTATACATTATAAATATGAATTAAAATGTATAAGGGGAAAGAGTGGTACTTGATTAACATGTGTTTGTTTTGTTTATTTGGCTGCAGCTAATAGCAGCGCATAGGTCTCTACCCTCACATAAATAATTAATTAGAATTATAATTGTAGAATGAAAACCCTAATATTATTCATGAGATAACATGGGCTTATATAGGCCCCTACAACTTACAAATAAGCCCCTAAACATATTAATATTCCAACACTCCTCCTCAAGATGGGCGAAAGATATCCACTAAGCCCATCTTGTCACATCCTCTAATCATATCTACTGAGCTAAGTCCCTTAGTCAGACAATCTGCTGCCTGATCCTTAGTTAGAACATGACTTAACTCCAGTAGTCCATTGTCCAACTTCTCTTTGATGAAGAACCTATCGATCTCGATGTGTTTGGTTCTATCATGCTGCACTGGGTTATTGGCGATACTGATGGCTGACTTGTTATCACACCACAGCTTCATCTTGGCTCCTTGATCCAGCTCCAGCTCCACCAACATACTCTTTAACCACAACAATTCTGCAACTCCTAAGGCCATGGCTCTATACTTTGCCTCAGCTGTTGATCTCGCTATCACCGATTGCTTCTTGCTCTTCCACGAGACCAAGTTACCTCCTACAAAGATACAATATCCTGAGGTGGATCTCCTGTCATCAGCACAGCTAGCCCAATCAGAGTCGCAATAACCCTCGATGTTCACATGTCCATTCTTTCTGAATATCAGCCCCTTTCCGGGGGTACTCTTTAAATATCTCAGAATCTGGTACACAGCATCCATATGACCCTTCCTCGGATCGTGCATGTAGCGACTCACCACGCTTACTGCAAAAGAGATATCAGGACGTGTGTGACTCAAATAGATCAATCTTCCCACCAGCCTCTGGTATCTGTCACGATCAACTGGTTCTCCGGCCTCAGCACCTAGCTTGAACTTCTGGTCGATCGGTGTAGTTGCAGGTTTACACCCTAACATCCCTGTCTCTTTGAGAAGATCCAGTGCATACTTTCTCTGGGATAGGACAATTCCCTCCGCTCCTCAAGCTATCTCTATTCCAAGAAAGTATCGAAGCAAGCCAAGATCTTTCACCTCGAATTCCTTACCCAGTCTCACTTTGAGTTGAGCAATCTCCTTCTCATCATCCCCTGTGATAATCATATCATCCACATATACCGCAAGCATAGTAATGTGGTCTCCACTCCGTCGAAGGAACACTGTATGGTCAGCGTTGATCTGTTGGTATCCCATACCAATCATAGCCCTTCTGAATCTGTCGAACCAAGCACGGGGGGATTGCTTCAGACCATAGAGGGACTTCTTCAATCTGCAGACCTTTCCCACTGTCTGATCTGTACCAAATCCTGGTGGTATCTCCATGTATACCTCCTCCACTAGATCTCCATGAAGAAATGCAATCTTCACATCTAGTTGGTGTAGCTTCCATCCACCATTTACTGCCAGAGAGATTAAGGTCCGAACAGTGCTCATCTTCGCCACCGGTGCAAAAGTCTCATCATAATCGATGCCATATGTCTGACTATACCCTTTTGCCACTAGACGAGCCTTGTAGCGCTCAACTTGTCCATCTGGATTCTGCTTCACAGTGAAGACCCACTTGCATCCAACTGCTCTCTTTCCTTCTGGTAACTTTACTAGCTCCCAAGTGCGGTTCTTCTCTAGAGCTCCCAGCTCCTCGTGCATAGCCGCTTTCCACTTTGGGTCCTTCTTAGCAACCTGCCAATTGTTAGGTACAGTAACAGAGTCTAATGATGCAATGAATGCTCCATGTGCAGGGTGGATACTAGAATATGATACATACTGGGCGAGATCCCAACCATATCTATCAGGAGGATGTCCCGCATTGCTGCGAGTAGTCCTCCGTACTGATATTGGTGTGGGAGGAGTAAGAAGAGGGATGATATCACCTTGGGAGGAATCTGATGATGGTGTAGGTATCACAGGAGTCGGGACAGACGTTGATAAGGGAGCTGGCACTAGTGGTACTGTAGGTACTGTTTCCGCAATGTGCTTTCCCTTCCTACTATAGGTAAGTAGCTCCCCCTGAGCCGTGGGCCTAACATCTCTTGTCTCCTTATCCTCTTCTCCTTTATTCTCCTGCTCCTCAACCAATTCTCCTTCCCAAGGAATCGTTAGAGAAATTAATTTTTCTGCATTATTCTCCCCGTTATTCATCTGCCTCTCACCATTCTCCCCTTCTCGCCTCATACTTCCAGTATTGGGCGAGTCACCAACGGATGAGGGTACCTTCTGTGTGTAATATGGTTCAAATTCACGAAAGTACACATCCATGCTCACGAACAGCCTTTTCTCCACCGGGCTCCAGCAAACATATCCCTTTTGAGTAGCAGAATATCCCACAAAAATACACTTCACCGCTCTAGGGGCAAGCTTCCCGACGGATGGTCTGTTATCCTTCACAAAGCACACACAGCCAAATACCTTCAGTGGAAGAATCCCACCATTATATCCTTTCAACGTCTCACAGGGAGACTTTCAATCCAGTACTCTCGAGGGCATTCTATTGATCAGCACCGCTGCAGTCAATACTGCTTGCCCCCACAATGTTTCTGGGACATTCATGGAGATCATCATACTTCTAGCAACCTCTAAAAGATGTCTGTTCTTTCTTTCCGCTACCCCATTCTGAGCTGGTGTGTATGGACATGTAGTCTGGTGTTGTATTCCCTGAGATGACAAGTATTCTCCAAACACTCTGTTGGTGTACTCTGTCCCATTATCAGATCTCAATACCTTCACCACTGCTTCATATTGAGTCTGAACATTCTTATGAAAGTTTTGAAAGCAGCCAAACACTTCACTCTTATTCTTCATCAGGTATAACCAAGTAACGCGAGAGAAACAATCAATGAAGGTAACAAAATACTTGTATCCATTCATAGAACTTGTGGAACATGGTCCCCACACATCTGAATGTATCATATCAAACGCATGAGAACTCCTATGATCAGAACTAACATAAGAGCTTCTAGTAAGCTTTCCCAGTTTACATGCATCACACACAAGTTTTTCTTTATTTATTTTCTCAAATAAAGATGGATACAACCTACTTAAAACACCGAAAGAAGTATGTCCCAAGCGTTTGTGATGAAGCATCAACATACTTTCAGCACTCATCTCAGATCCTACTCCTACTCTCTCTACCATTGACACCAAAGCAGAATCTAGCCCTTCACGATCCAGATACCACAGTCCATTACGCCACGTGCCAGTCCCAAGTCTCCGTCCTGTCCCCTTCTCCTGAAAGATCACCTTGGGAATATCAAAAGAAACAATACATTTTAGTTGGAGGATGATAGAACTAATGGATAAAAGATTGACTGGAAAGGAAGGAGCATGCAAAACATTGGACAAAGTTACAGAACCAGTACAATCGACTGTACCCTTACCAACCACCGGCTGAAATGTACCATCAGCTGTTTGAATACTATCAGGTGATGCTAAGTGAGTATATGATGAGAACTCACTAGCATTCCCTGTCACATGTCGAGACGCACCGGAGTCGACAATCCATTCTGATGATCTGTTAGGAGACATAGAAGCAAGAGCATGTATGTCATCAGTACCTTTGGTCGGATGAGCATAGGTAGCAGTATTGCCTCTGACGAAGAACGAAGTGGATGCCTCCTCAGTCCCACTCCTCAAGTCTCCATCCCCTGCTACTTGCTGCTTCTTCCTGAGTATCGCCAAGAGAGCACGATCCTCCTCAGTAAAGACCACCTCAGCTTCTTCTTCTTCTGCTACCGTCAGATTCGCCCGATTCCCTGCTCCTCTTCCACCTCGTCGACCCTCACGGTCACGACCACGACCTCCGAACTGTCCACGTCCACCCGAATCTCCTTCCTTGGGTGGTTTGGTGCAAGCATGCCTTAGATGACCCACCGCACCGCAGTTGTAGCATTGTCGAGTCTCTCCCCTAGATCCAGTGTTGCTAGAGGCTGCCAGTGCTGACTTCACCACCGGAAGTCCACCTGTCCCCGCCTGCAGCCGAATGCGAGTCTCCTCCTGGATCATAGCAGAGACGGCCTCCTCAAGTGTTGGAATTTTTGGCTGAGCGAGCAGTAATGCAATTCGCTGAGCAAACTCTGATGTCAATCCCTTGAGAAACACCATAGTCCTCTCCTGTAGAAAGGCCTCCCGCTCTTTACATCCCGGGTCCTTGCAGCTAGCCCGGGGGGAAAAATGATCATAATCCAGCCACAGGCGCTCCAACTCTGTAGCATATTCCTGTACAGTCCTCTCTCCCTGGACTGTAGCGTCGATCTCTCCTTTAATCTGGAATACCCTCAGGTTATTCCCCACTCCATCATATGTCCTCCTCAACTTCTCCCAGACATCCTTCACCTTCTCAATGCCATCCACCGTGGCGGCGATCGTCGGGACCAACGAGTTAAGGAGCCAGATGTATACCAACATATGAGTGGCCTTCCACTCATCTCTTCCCTCCGAGTCCTCCTCCGGCTCTGTTGCCTCTCCTGTCAGATAACCCTCCAGATTCCTCCCCGCAAGGGTGTATCTCACCCGCCGCGACCAGCTCAGGTAAGTACTCGGTCCATCCAGCTTCAGATCGATGGTCGGAAGCTCCAACTTCTTCGATGGTTTTGTCGCGCTCTCACCAGCCGACAACTTCATTAGCTTCATCAAAGTTGACACCTCCGTGGGGTTCAACTTCTTGATGATCTCTTCCATCGAATAGGCTTCAGACCCACCACCTTCTCACCTTCTCTGCCGACCCTTGTTGTGTGCAGTAAAAATTTCGGCAGCACCTCTGCTGCACAACAAGAGTAGGATCTCAAGCAAATTCTCGTTTCTCAGAGGAAACAAGAATCACAACCAGTTATATATCTCATCGATGTGAGATATATACTCTTCCTGTCATCAGTTCGAGGACTGAGTCGAGGGAACCCATGCCAAACTCGAGGTCCGGCATAGCGCAGCAAGGGGCGGCCAAACTAGAGGTGGGGGGGCTGCTGTGGGGGGGGAGGCTGCCGTGGGTGGTGGGGGGGCTGCTGAGGGGGTTGGGGCTGTTGTGGGGGTGGGGGGGGG
>BQKN01061507.1:0-22516 GCA_022839385.1 Asparagus kiusianus | reverse complement strand
TGATTGCCATCATATGCTACGGCGCTTAATAGTATACCTTTGAATCGATCTTTCAGAAAGGTTCCATCCAAAAATATAAGTGGTCTGCAACCTTGTAAAAAACCATTTATGCAGGCCGCATAGCAGATGAATATCCTTGTAAACCTACCCTCGTCTTGTTCAACATGAATGTAGCTTCCCGGATTTGTCTTCTTAACCTCGTCTACATACCTAGATAATTGAAGATTAAGCGTTAGTTTTAACATTATAAAGTTATGAGACTTATAGCGTCATATAAATGAAAACAACAGCAACTTGTGTATATATGATTGTAGGCGTCAAAAAATGCTAATAGATATCCAAACATAGAAAATCACTCAAAACTGGGAAAATCACCCAAAACTGACAGATATGAACTGTCTCGCCAGCGAGACAGTGTTTGCTGTCTCGCCAGCGAGACAGTGTTTGCTGTCTCGCCAGCAAGACAGTATTTGCTGTCTCACCAGCGAGACAGTGTTGAAATGGTCAATAACCACCTTGAAAACCACCACACACGTGTCCATTAACTGCCAAGGGACGTGGGAAACAACGTGGGCGAAAATCACGTGAATAACTGCCAAAATAACGGAGTTTGAAACGTGGGGAGGCAGTTACAATTAAAACTGCCAGGAACATTCGTTTCGCGAGACAGTCTTTTACTGTCTCGCTGGGCAAGACAGCATATTTACTGTCTCGCTGGGCGAGACAGCAAATACTGTCTCGACCAGCGAGACAGCAAACACTGTCTCGCCAGCTAACTTGCTGTTTCGTTAAGTTTTTGCAGTTACAGACCCCGGAGGCTATAAATACCCCCCTAGGGTCACTTCTGACGAGGATCGAGCATTTGTTAGAGCATTCCAGAGCAGAGAGAGCAGAGATCTAAGTTCTTGGAGCAATCCCTTGACATTCAGGCTCTGACTTGATTTCAAGAAGAACGACTATCTTACTTTGATAAGATATCGTTTCAAATTCTCGCTTCGATAAACGAAGTCAGAATCATAACCCCCCCCCTCTTCACGATCTGTGATTCGATGGTCCACGAACCAAAGCGTTCCCGGCACAGGCAAAGAACCCACAAAAGCAGTGATCCAAACAACGATCCTGCGTTTATTTTCTCAAGAGTTGTAATTTTCCTTTTGTTGTGTAAAAGAGTCTTATAAAAAGGCTGTTTTCTTCGAATTTATTGTAATCGACTGAAGAGACAATGAATTCAACAACAAACTCAACTTTTGCTGAAAACAAACTGGCGACCACAGTGGGAGCCAGCGGCCTCGCTGCCGAGGCCGCAGTGTCGCAGCCGATAAAGATCATCGTCAGCGAAGAGATCGAATACGAATTCGATCAGGCGAAATATGAGGAATACTTGTCATCCTCGTCTTCAAAATCTCCCTCCCCGCGCAAATGCAGGAGGACTTCCTCTTCCAGGAAAACTTCCAAGTCTGCAGTGCCAATGAAGGCCGCAGGTGAAGATTCTCACCCGATCGTTGCTAAGGAATCTGTCCGCAACGCTTCTGCTCCAAGCGACTCCGTACCAATTAAGGAGTCATTGATAAATTACTCATCGGTGCTGACGAAGAGGGCTCGTCAGAGACAGCGCCAGCGCCGTGCTCGACAATTGGCTAAGGCCATGCAACAGACCGACGGGGTCCATTACTACACGGACCTAAAGTCGAGAAACCAGAAAGTGGCTCAGTTGCCTCAAAGACAAAATGATCATATTTCTGCCAAGCTCACGACGGAGGAGTGGACCCTCGTCAAAAGGGCTCGTTCAACCTTGAAAGAGCGGATACAAAGGCATAAGGAAAAGGCCTCCCGCGCTCGTGCTCTCCGCCAACAAGCGCAAAGAATCAAGAAGGAGTTGGTGTCTGAAAAGCCACCAAAAAACCGTAAGGTTTGTAGGCCGAAGGCGCCGCAAGTATCTGTTTCGGGCCCGTCTGCTTCATCACCAGTGAAACCCTGGGTTAGCCCAGATTTATCCAAATTCAAGATCACCATGGCGGATCGCCTCGGTCCTCTGGCTGACGATCGAGGCAAAGCCCCAGTTAAAGAAAATCCAAACCCAGCGAACAAACCTTTGGTGGTTTCCTATACAGGGGGTCCTAAACACCCTCCTGTCAGAATTAACCCAGTCCGAAACGAGAGAATATCAGTTCATGATCGTATAGGACCTGTGAAGACTCCACACCCGCAAGGGGGTGTATTCAGAAATTTAACCTTGGATCACCTAGAAACGACGACTAGTCGTCCTGCGCATGTTAACAAGGTTCATAAACAAAAGATAGGTTGCTCAAATCACGGTAGTGATGAGCTGTACTATCAAAACAGTAAATCAAGAAAAAAAATTGTCCGAGAAGATGAATCGCATTGCGCATGCGAGAGACTCATCAAGGCAGTGTTGACGGAATGCGGTTGCTCACAAACCCCAAAGCGAGTTTTCGTATTTCAGAGACTGTCGACCGAAACGTTGAAATCTAAAGTGAGACGTTTCAACCAGAGGAAGCCTGCAGTGCGGCGAGATGAATTCCCTGAGGTCACCATTAACATGACCGGCAGAGGAAAACAGCAGTTGGTCAATCCTGACCCCGATTTCTCTTCAGAAGGAAGAGTTGAGCGGGGTCTTTCTCAAAGAACGGAGCGGTTACGACGGAGGGCCAACCGACGCCGAGACTACAAAAGGATGCACGAAGGTTTATCGTCAGAAGACGAGCTGTCAGATACTTGTTCCGCTATCGCTTCAGACGGTACCGCGTCCAGTGTAGGGCAAGTGAGAGAATCATTCGCCATCACGCCAGACCAGTTAGCTCAGATACTGCAAGAAGCGTTGGCCAAACAACGCGAGGAGATCAGAGCTGAAATCAAAACGGAGATGGAGTTGACAATGCAGCATGTACGAGATTTGCAAGCTCAACAAAGTCAACCGGAATCGAGCCAAAAGGCAGAATCCAGCAAACGCAATGCCAGACCTGTACATACAGTTGTGGACGATGATAAAGAAGATGAGACTATCTTTGATGATCCTCTTACGGACAAAGATAATTCTGGAAGCGGTCCGGTCAAATCAGCTACTCAGCCTCTTCAAACTCATCTAAAGAAGACTGAGGAAGAAGATAAGAAGATGCAGAATCTTGAGAGTAAAGTCAATGCACTGATGACGGCTCAAGAAGTGAAGAAAACGGGCATTCCATACCCGTACCCGAGGGAGTGGGATCTGATTCCTTATCCCCCAAAATTTAATTTGATTAACTTTACTCCTTTTGATGGCAGGGGTTTACCAACTCAGCACTTGATTTATTTCAAGTCGCATCTCGGCGCGATATCAGGAAATGAAGCCCTGATGGTTCGGTCATTCGTAGGAACCCTCCGTGGGCCTGCCTTCGATTGGTACCGACGCCTGAAGCCCGGAAGCATCACTAGCCGGGGAGATATGGAAGAACTGTTCCTCACCAATTTCTTCGACGATGACACGGAGGTCTCCATTGGCACGTTGTTGGACGAGAAGCAGAAGAATGGGGAGTCGGTTGACGTGTTTGTCAAACGGTTCCGGAATAAGGCGGTGAACTGCCGAGATCCACTCACAGAGGAATTTATCCTACAAACATGTCATAACAACCTATCATTAGATGTGCTGGAGATAATGGGGGTTGTACCCTCTAAAACTTGGAAGGAGTTGAAGGTTAGAGGTGAACAAGCTGAACGGTTTCTCAAAAGAAGGAATTTAGAGAGAGGTCAGCCACCAGCTAACAATCAAAACCAGAAACAGAACTTCAATCCTCGAGGCAGAGGAAGAGGGTCGGGAGCCGCTGTTGACGCTCATCAAACGTCACAACAGCCGCCGCAACAACAACCGCAGCAGTCGTCATTTCAATTGGCACCGAATCAGAATCCACAGCCTCAGAAGCAGTTTAAGCCCTCTGAGCCCAGGTTCCCAAAGGAGTATTCATTTAAAGATGATGAAGTGCCGGTCATCTTCAAATACTTGCTGGATAATAACAAAATTAAGCTTCCACCGGTCACAAACCAAGAAGAAGCAAAGAAGACTAATGACCCAAAATACTGTGCATATCACAGGAGGGTCCACCATCCCACTAAGGCTTGTTATGTTTTGAAAGACAAAATACAAACCTTAATCGATGTTGGTATTGTGACCCCGAAGCCAAAGGAGAAGAAGGTGGGTGCAAACGTAGTCTCCATTAGCTTCGGATCAGTTCACTTATCCTGGTTTCAAGCCGAGCCAGTATCAGAAGTAAAGATGCAAACTATCAACGATGACCCTCATGGACAGCGCCAAAAAGGGCTAGTATCACACACGACCCCTAACGGCGAAATCCTTTGGGTTCATCCGGATTTGCTTGAAGATGAACAGTGGACGACATCCACGTCAAAGAAGAAATCGAAAAGCAAAGGAAAGGAGAAGTCCTGTTATGGAGCCTCGGCGATTCCGGAGAAAGATGACGAGGAGATAGCAGCTCTGCCACTTTCTGATGAAGAACAAGAAGTTTTTGCTACAAGGGGTGGAAATGAATACCATTACTAATATCCGGAAACTTCTAATCCAAATGCTAAGACTCTTTCAGAGCTGGGGGTAGTTGCGACTCCTCCTGTGCCTATTGAGAAACCTCAGAAGATTGTTAAGCAGAAAGAGAAAGAACCTCAACCCAAAGAGGTTCAACTTCCGAAGCAGCCTCGTTTCAATCGACCTATTGGACGAGACAAACCGGAAAGTTCAAGTACTCCATATCGCTTTGACGTCATGACTCAATTAGCTAATATCCCAGCAAGGATCACGCTATACGAGTTGCTTCGCCTTTCGAAAGAAACCAGGGAAGCTTTACAAGAAGCATTGGCTGATTCTGAGGTGTTCCTTACTCAGATCAAGCCAACTCCTGAAGAGCCAAATTCATTGGTGCAGCATTGCAATTTGGCAGCCACCAAATTCCCTTGCATTGCTTTCACAAAAGAAGATATGCGTCAGGAATTCAAAGCATGATAGACCGTTATATTTTACGGGATATATCGGTTCGAGCATGGTCAACCGGATTCAAGTCGATCCGGGTTCCGCTATTAGCATCATGCCACTCCGGTTGATGTACCACCTCGGAATTCCTGCTAGCAAGTTAGCCTCCACGGGAACAGTCATCTACGGGTTCAATACCAGCGAGTCAAGACCGTTGGGAAAAATCCGGGTGAAGTGTCAACTCGGAGATTTGAAGTCTGAAGTCACCTGCTATGTGATCGATACAGAGACTTCCTATAACTTACTGTTGGGTCGTCCATGGATCCACGGTAATCTTATAGTGCCCTCCACCCTCCATCAGTGTTTGAAGTATGTCGACACTAATGAGGAGGTCAAGACGGTGGTCACGGATAAGCAACCATTCAAGGGGTTAGAAAATTATTTTACTGACTCCCTTCTATATGGTGCTGAGTCCGATACTGAACCATCGGCCCATGGCACGGACAGTGGTGAAGAAGCTGATACCGAAGCCGGGCTCGATTATAGTGAAGGTCTTGTACTAAACGACATTGAACCTCTTGTAATCGATCTTGACGGTGATGAATCGTCGGACGAAAGTTGTAACTGGCAACTTGCCGACGAAATAATAAAGGATGATTTAGAGTACTCGCCTTGTCTTGATAATATAATGCAGGAATTGTATGATAATCCTAATCTACACATGCCACTTCGCTCGTCTTGCAGGACGATGAAGTATCTGCAAAATTCAGACGGGACAACGGTGATCCTACCCGCAAAGACAGGGGGTGGGAAAGAAATAATTTTCGGAAAAGGGGATCCATCCCCAACTCCAGATCTCTTTTTAGACAGCAACTCTGATGAGGAAAAGCCAGGGCGACATTTCTCTCGGTATAGTTCACAAGCTAATGATTACATGGAAAGGTAAGGCTATGACCTCTCGCTCGGTGAAGGTCTTTATTTTGGTCAAGGAGTTAGGGTTCCACCCCGTTCTACCTATGTACCAAAAGGAAAACCGGATAAATATTACACTCATAATAGAGGTCTAAGTTATGCTTCATCATCTGATGACGAGTGTGGCCAACAGATCATTAACCAATTAAGAAGTGTTAGCGGGCATTCATCCGATACTTTAATATGGGATTCTGACACGAGTATTGGAGAAAGATTCAAAGCCCTAATGTCAAATATGGCGACAATTGATCCTTCCACAATTGAAGAAGATGACCAATTGCCTATTTGGGAAGACCCATGGATGCATTACATGAATATCCAATACGGAGATCGATTTGAACAAAGAGAACCTCCTACTGAGGATAAAGTAGTCCAAATTAATATGGGTGACGAAGCTAATCCGAAACCTATATTTATCAGTGGCGATCTTCCACCGGATGAAAAAGAGGAACTAATCGCCTTAATTAAAGAGTATATCGACGTTTTCGCTTGGAACTACGAAGATATGCCAGGACTCGATCCAAATGTAGCAATGCATACCCTGAACATAAAATCGGATGCTAAACCTGTCAAGCAACAGCAAAGACGGTTTCGTCCACAAATTATGGAGGCAATAGAAGCTGAAGTCAAAAAACTGATTGATTCAGGTTTTGTTAGGGAAGAACAACATCCTGAGTGGTTGGCTAATATTGTTCCAGTCCTTAAAAAGAATGGGAAAATCAGAATTTGCATTGACTTCAGAGATCTTAATACTGTAGGCGTATAAAATTGCCTATAGGTCCCTTAGCTTAGCTCAGCATGATGATTCGACAAAACAACGGACATTCGAGCGACAAGGCGACGAGGCACGCAAGCAACGGAATACGTTCGCGTGCGGGACCAAACCAACGGTTCGGAAAGTTAGCGAGTCGTCCAACAAACAAAACGGACTTGAACTCAAACACCGAAGCGGAGCTACTGCCAAATGAAGATTCGGGGAATCGAATCAAGACCTGAACGAATCAACGAAGGGTCGAGGCGACAAGGCACACGAACAATGGAACACGTACGCACGTGGAATCGAACCAACGTTTCGGGGAATCACCGAGTCATCTAAACAAGAACGAACTCGGTGATATAACGATCGAATCGGGACCAATCCCAGACTCGAACTCAGAAACGGATTAACTGCCATATTTGGAATCAAGTCAATTCCAGAAACCGAATCAAATCCGAACGACGGAGAACCGGAAACACCGGAAAACGACGAAACCAGCGCACCTGGGGGAACTCGGCCCGAACCGAACCACCCTAAGGTGGCTCGGCTATGGCCGAGCCACCCCTGGGTGGCTCGGCTATGGCCGAGCCACCCAGAGGTGGCTAGGCACAGTTCTGTGCCAAAGGCACAGTTTTGAGTGCCTATAAATAGGCCTGGCACTCGTTCATTTGAGAGGACTTTTTTCTGAAACTTCTGAAGAGCCGAAACTCTGCCGGATTGCGACCTCAACTCGGATTGTGAAGGCTTGAAGACTTGGACGACCAGATCTACGTGACACTACTCCGGATCTAAGCTTGGCTCTTAGATCCCGAGATTAGAGCGAGCGTTTCCTTGGTGAAACGATCCCTCTCGGCTACTATCTCCTTGGTGGGATAGTACCCGTTATACCACGTCGATCTATTCAGATCGAGATTGCGCGGTGGTCCACGGTACTCAACCCCGGCACAGGCGAAGAACCCCACAAAGCGAGGGACCGTAAAACAGGAAACTCGTGATTTGTTCAAGGAAAGTTGTAATTTTTATTTCTTTATTTTGATTTTGTTGTAAACCGGATCTTATAAAAAGACCGGATCTCTTTGTAAACGCATAAAGTTGTTGTCAAAGTTGTAACAGAATCATTAATGAAGAATAACGCAATTTCCCGCACGAACATTCTGGCGACCACAGTGGGAGCCACCAGCTTCGCTGCCGAAGCTGGAGTGTCGCAGCCGCGGATCTCGATCCCGGTGGTGGAGGAGGTCGAGTACGAATTCGACCAGCAGAAATACGAGGAGTACGTGTCCTCGTCCGGATCTGCCGCCTCCCCCAAGTCCAAGAAGTTCCAGAAGTTCTCCTCCAGGAGAAAAGTCCGTTGGTGTGATGAAGCTGAAGCCACCAACGACGACCTCACCCCAACCGACGCCGAAGCTGCGTTAGGTGAAGTCCTACCGACCTCAAAGAAGGTCAAATCCGCCATTGAAGGCGTGGTGACTCTCTCCAAGAGAGCCCGCCAGAGGCAACGTCAACGCCTCGCGAAGCAATTCGCCAAGGCCATGGAGTCCGTTGACGGGGTCCGCTATCACGCGGACCTGAAGAACAAACGAGGCAAGCAGCCTCAACAGCAAATGCAGGGTGGTTCCTCCAAACCATCTACAATGGAGTGGGTCCGTGTCAAACGGAATCGCTCAACGTTGGAGGAGCGCATCCGCAAGCGCCGCGCGTTATCCGCGCAAGCACGGGCCAAAGCTGAGGAAGCCCGTCGCAAACTACAGAAGGAGGTGGTCAAAAAACCGCCACCTACTCGCAAGATTTGGAGGCCAAAGTCTGAAGCGGTTCAGGCTAAGGAGCAAAACCCGCAGCCTCCAAAAGTTCGGACGCCGGCAAGTCAACCCAAACGGCCGGTGATTGCCGCAACTACCCTGGGAGATCCCGCAGGACCATCCCAGAAGAGAAGATCAGTTTTGGAGCACCTCGGCCCACTTCCGAAGGAACGAGGTAAAGCTCCAATTCAGGAACGCTTGGGGCCAGTGAAAAAGTCCCAACCAACACAGCATGCTGGGGGTCGCCGCAACCCTCAACACCTGGAGCAAACCGCAGCACCCAAGCGCACAACTTTGCGCATAGAAGTGCAAGATTCCGCTGAAGATTCACGTCCACAAAGACGCGTTTCAAGGCGTATAACTCTCGAGAGCCCGAAAAAGACAATTATTCCTCAGAAGGAAACGTTGTCATCTGATGACGACAACGTTATACCTGAGAGATCGTGCCAACACACGATAGCTTGCTCTGACCTCCAAACAGATGAGCTGTACTATCGTGCCGGAGGTACGAACAAATCTAGAAAGAGGAGCCCTCGAAGATTCGGGAATTTATGTCCTTGTTCAAATCTCATTCGGGCAGTACTGTCTGAATGCAACTGTGTAAAGACAGTCCCCGAAAGAGTTTCCGTGTTTGAGAGACTCAGCAATGAAGCGCCAAAGCCAAGGCCCAGGCGTTTCCGAAGAAAAAGAACGATGGTCAAGGACGGTGAACATTCAAGGGTCACCGCCAACATGACCAGCACAGGAACAACGGCTCAGGATAACCCCGAGACGATTCCAGAAACATCCCGACCCAGGACTCGTTTACAATCTGGGGCTATCATTCGCGCAACGTATGGTAGAGTCCGAACAAGAGTACCTTCGGGAGATGAAGAGTCAGATGCTGGCTCCGCAGTGGCGTCTGATAATACAGTGTCCAGTGAGGGACAGTCCCGCGAGTCGCTCATGATAAGCGCGGAGCAGGTGGCCAAGATGCTTGAAGATGCCATGGCCAAACAACAAGAAACTTTTAGGTTCGAGATGCAAATGGCCATGCAGAATATGAGAGAGATGCATGACCAACAACTTCATGCATTGAGGCACCAACAAGGCGAACCAAGTCAGCCCAACCAGAACAACCTGGAGGAGGAGGGCACAAATGAAGCTCGCAATGCTAATAACCCTCCCATCAATCCAGGGAGTGGTAATGATAATACCAGTGAAGACACAGGTGAAAGCTTAAAAATTAAGAATCTCGAGAACAAAATCAACACATTGATTTCTGCTCAAGAGACTAAGAAGACGAGCATTCCCTGTCCTTACCCAAGAGAATGGGAATCGATCCCATATCCGGCGAAGTTTAGTCTAATTAACTTCACGCCGTTTAATGGGATGGGTTCACCAACTCAGCATTTGATTTATTTCAAATCGCACTTGGGAGTCATCTCAGGTAATGAGCCTCTGATGGTACGGTCGTTCGTTGGCACTCTTCGCGGAGCTGCCTTCGATTGGTATCGTCGCCTCAAGCCAGGAAGCATAAACAGCTGGGATGACATGGAGTCGAAATTCCTCGCGAATTTCTTCGACGACGACACCGAAATCTCAATCGGGTCGTTGCTTGATGAAAAGCAGAAAGACGGAGAACTAGTCGAAGTCTTCGTCAAAAGGTTCCGGAATAAGGCGATGAATTGCCGGGACCCGATTAGCGAGGAGTTCATCCTCCAAACCTGCCACAACAACCTCTCACTGGACGTTTTGGAAGCAATGGGCACAGCTCCGTCCAAGACATGGAAAGACTTGAAGGTCCGAGGTGAGCAAGCTGAGCGGTTCCTTAGAAGAAAGAAGGCGGAGAGAGGCCAACCGGCTACAAATCCTCCAAAGCAGAACTTCAATCAGAAGGGAAAAGGTAAAGCTCAGGTTAATGCTGTTGATGCTAATCAAACCTTTCAATTGCAACCTCAGCAACAGCAGCAACAGCAGCGAGCTCCACAGCAATCACAGCCACATTGGCAGCAGCGGTCTCAGAAGCAAAAGTCTTCGGAGCCGAGATTTCCTAAAGTCTACTCCTTCAAAGATGACGAAGTTCCCGGCATCTTCAAATATCTGTTGGAGAACAACAAAATCCAGCTGCCTGCGATTGTGGATCATGAAGGGGCTACCAAGGTGACAGACCCGAGGTACTGCGCGTATCACAGAGCGGTTCACCATCCTACGAAGTCCTGCTACCACCTCAAGGACAAGATCCAGGCCTTGATCGATGTAGGAGTCATAACTCCGAAACCGGCCAAGAATGTGGGAGCAAATGCAGTGTCCATCAGTTTTGGATCGGTGCCTACGGATTGGTTCCAGCCTAAGCGCGTCATCAAAGTCGGGATGAAGACGGTGAACGACGATCCGCACGGACAGCGCCAAAAGGGACTCGTGCCACACACAGCTCCAAACGGTGAAATTCTATGGGTGCACCCCGACCTAATCGGAGATGAACAATGGGCTGGATCGTCATCCAAGAAGAAGTCCAAAGGGAAAGGGAAGTCTTGTTATGGAGTCTCTGCTATCCCGGGTGAAGAGGATGAAAGGATCACCACTTTTCCACTCTCCGACGAGGAACATGAGGTCTTTACGACCCGAAGTGGGAATCAGTACCACTTCAACTATCCGTCACATAGTGAACAAGCAGCTAAGCTAGGGGTGACAAAACAGGGACCACCCAAGACTATCACAGAGATGGGGGTGATCCCAATTCCCAAACCGGCTGAAGATGTTCGACGACAACCGGTTGATAAACAGAAAGAAAAGAGGCCCGAAGAAGTACAGAATCCGAAGCAGTCTCGTTTCAGTCGTCCGATTGGAAAAGACAAACCGGAGAGTTCAAAAAACCCTCGCGCCTTCGACATTATGGCTCAGCTAGCTAACATTCCAGCGCGGATAACATTGTACGAGCTGTTGCGGTTATCCAAGGAGACTAGAGAAGCCTTGCAGGAAGCCCTGGCAGATTCAGAAGCATTCCTCACAAGGGTCAAACCAGTTTCTGAAGAACTGGATACGCTAGCCCAACAGTGCAATGTGGCAGCTAAGAACATTCCCTGCATCACCTTCACCAAAGAGGATATGCAGACGAAGAATTCAAACCACGATCGGCCCCTGTACTTCGTCGGGTACATTGGCTCCAGCGAAGTCAACCGGATCCAAGTAGATCCGGGTTCCGCTGTGAGTATTATGCCGCTTCGCCTAATGCACAGCCTGGGAATCCCAATCAGCAAGTTGGCGTCAACAGGCACAGTCATATACGGATTCAACACCAGCGGGTCAAGACCTTTGGGTAAAATCCGGATAAAGTGCCAAATGGGCGATTTAAAGACGGAGGTCACGTGCTACGTGATTGATGCTGAGACATCCTATAACTTACTATTGGGTCGGCCTTGGATCCATAGTAACGTTATAGTCCCCTCCACTCTACATCAGTGTTTGAAATACGTCGACACTGATGGAAGAGTTAGGACGGTGGTCGCGGATAAGCAACCATTCAAAGGGTACGAGAATTATTTCACAGATTCTCTCCTTTATGGTAATGAATCCGACACAGAACCATCGATCCAAGGCACGGACAGCGGAGAAGAAGCTGATCCCGAAGCCGGATTCGATTACAATGGTGGTTTTGTTTTTAATGACATTGTACCCTTTGTAATCAATCTCGACGACGAACAGTCGTCAGATGGCGGTTGTAACTGGCAACTTGCCGAACCTGAAATAAATAATGGTTTAGAGTACTCCTTGTCTTTTGATGATGTGATAAAGGGATTGTACGATAATCCCGAATTGTGTATGCCGCTCCGATCGTCGTATGTAACGAAGAAGCGTCTCCAACACTCTTTCGGAACAACTCAGATTATTCCCGCCAAAATAGGGGGACAAAAAGAAGTGATCTTCGGTAAAGGAGAAAGTCGTCCGGTGCCAGATCATTTCCTAAGAGAGGATGAAAATGATGACAAATCTGGTTTACATCTATCTAAGTACAGTTCAGAAGCACGCAAGCTCATGGAAAGACAAGGGTATGATTTCACACTCGGAGAAGGTCTATACTTCGATCGAGGTTCCCGTGTCCCAGTCAAAGCGGCATATGTCCCAAAGGGTAAACCGGAAGGTTATTATCGTCACAAGAGGGGCTTAGGCTACGTTTCGTCAGATGACGAATGTGGCTGGCAGATCATCGATCAAATTGCTAACAAGGCTAAGGATGGGTATTTACCAGATTCTTCATCTGAAGATTCCGACACAAGTTTGGGAGAAGTGTTCAAGGCCTTAATGTCGAACATGACTACGGCTGATCCATCTACAATGGAGGACGACGATCAAATGCAAACGTGGGAGGACCCATGGGTTCATCACCTGAACATGCAATATGGTGATAGGTTCGAACAGAGAGAGCCACCCACCGAAGACGAGGTAGTCCAAATCAATATGGGTGATGAGGACAATCCAAAACCCATATTCATCAGTGGTAGTCTTCCATCAGATGAAAAGGAGGAATTAATTGCCTTGATCAGAGAATATATCGACGTCTTCGCCTGGAACTACGAAGACATGCCAGGGCTCGATCCCAATGTGGCAATGCACCGCCTCGACATCAAGCCGGATGCCAAACCTGTCAAGCAACAGCAAAGACGGTTTCGTCCGCAGATCATGGAAGCCATCGAGGCTGAAGTTAAAAAGTTGATCGACTCAGGGTTTATCCGGGAAGAACAACATCCAGACTGGTTAGCCAATATCGTTCCAGTCATGAAGAAGAATGGCAAAATCAGGATTTGCATCGACTTCAGGAATCTGAACGAGGCATGTCCAAAAGATGATTTTCCTCTCCCAATCACGGACGTCATTATCGACAATACGTGCGGATTCGAAAGAATGTCCTTCATGGACGGCTTTTCGGGGTATAATCAAATCAAGATGCACCCGGATGACGAAAAGCATACGGCATTCAGAACGCCCCTCGGTATTTTCTGCTACACGGTGATGCCATTCGGTCTGAAGAACGCAGGTGCCACATACCAGCGAGCGATGACTAAGATATTCCAGAAACACCTCAGGAAAACAGTTGAATGCTACGTTGATGATTTGGTGGTGAAAAGCCGCAGCAAGGAAGACCACATCAAAGACTTGAGAACAATGTTTGATCTCATGCGGAGTCATCAATTGAAGATGAATCCCACAAAATCCTTCCTCGGAATGTCCAGCGGAAAATTCTTTGGATTCGTCGTTACCACCAAGGGTATACACATAGACCCAGACAAGGTAAAGGCGATAAATGAATTGCAACCCCCGAAGAACCTAAGGGAACTCAGAGGATTGCAAGGGCGTTTAGCGTATATCCGGAGATTCATTTCAAATCTTTCCGGGAAGTGCCAACCGTTTTCGAAGCTAAACAAGAAAGGCGTATCGTTTATTTGGGACGATGCTTGCCAGAAGGCATTCGAAGATATCAAGGCATATCTAATGAATCCACCTGTTCTTGTTGCACCAAAATCAGGTAAACCGTTCTTGATTTATATCAAGGCGATGAACCATTCGATAAGTGCTTTATTAGCACAAGACGATGATAATGGTCACGAACAGGCTGTCTATTATCTAAGTCGGACCTTGATAGGCGCCGAGTCTCGATACCCGATGATCGAGAAAGAATGTCTTGCATTGGTGTTTGCGGTGCAGAAGATGCGACACTACTTAGTCGGCCAGACGATTTACGTCATCGCTAAT
Organism: Asparagus kiusianus; assembly: GCA_022839385.1. Lineage (NCBI taxonomy): Eukaryota > Viridiplantae > Streptophyta > Magnoliopsida > Asparagales > Asparagaceae > Asparagus > Asparagus kiusianus. Next base: position 8,286 of record BQKN01061507.1, on the reverse strand, counting down.
GTTAATCCGGTACGGGTGTTCATGACTCAACCAGGTTCGATGAATTGGCGGTTGGCAAAGTGGGCCCTTCTCTTGTCCCAATATGATCTACACTTCAAACAGCAGAAGTCGGTCAAAGGACAGGCGATTTGTGATCTCTTGGCGGCAAGCCCGACAACAGATACAGTGGAAGTATACGATGACTTGCCAGATGAAACCCACGAGGTTAATACCACATCACACCAACAAGTATGGCAGTTATATTTTGATGGTGCCTCGAGAGCAGTCAATAAAGCAGTGACTCCGGGATGTCCTAAGGTCACCTCTGGAGTTGGAGTTGTCTTAGTTTCCCCAGGGAAGCACGTGATACCTCGAGCTTATTCGCTGACGAGTCCATGCTCTAACAACGTAGCCGAGTATAACGCACTCCTCATAGGACTCAGTTTCGCCAAAGAGCTGGGGGTCGAATATCTCGAAGCCTTTGGGGATTCTCAACTAATTGTCAACCAAGTTCGTGGGGAATATGAAGTCAGAAACCCAGATCTGATTCCATACCACCAAGAGGCCGTCAGAGTGGCAGATTCTTTTGAAGAATTTTACATTGAATACATCCCGCGTCTTCAGAACGCTTATGCAGATGCACTGGCAGCACTAGCAGTATCACTCGCGCAACCGCCCGAAACTGAACTGTTAGTTACAGTAAGATCACACCAACTCTGCGTACCCATATACGATATGGATATTGAAGAGGAGGATGATAAAAACGAGAACGCTAAAGAGGTGAACTCAACCCAAATCGGGTCCGAGTCCCGAGATTGGCGCTTTCCCATTATTGATTACGTCCAATATGGCATTTTACCAGAGGATGTAAAAGAAAAAGAATCTATCCGCCGAAGAGCACCACGGTTCTTTTACAATACCGAGACCCGTACGCTGTATCGCCGGGGGTACGATGACTTGCTTCTCCGATGCCTTTCGAATGAAGAAGCAAAAGAAGTTCTTAAGGAAGCACATGAAGGAGAATGCGGTGCGCATCAGCCTGGTCCCAAGCTGTATGATCGAATCAGAAGAATGGGATATTTCTGGCCAACAATGGTTCGTGACGCGATTGAGTACGCTCGAGAATGTCACGCTTGTCAAGTACATGCAAACTATATGCACCAACCACCGGAGCGGTTACACACGTCAACCACGTCTTGGCCATTCGAGACATGGGGTATGGACATTGTCGGTCCTATCTTCCCTCCTTCAGTAAAAGGTGATCGATTCATCCTCGCTATCACCGACTACTTCTCAAAGTGGGCTGAAGCCGTTCCGCTTAAAGAAGTAAAGACGAACAACGTCATCAACTTCATCAAGCATCACGTCATATACCGACATGGCGTGCCGAGGCGGATCATTCATGACAACGGTCCGCAATTCATAAGCAACGCCTTCATCCGGTTCTGTGACAAGTTCAAGATCCAAGATGTTTCGTCAACACCTTATTACCCTGCCGCTAACGGATTAGCTGAGGCTTTCAACAAGACGATCATCAAGATCTTATCGAAGCTTGTGAAAACCAACAAACGGGATTGGGACGATAAACTCGGAGAGGCACTCTGGGCTTATCGCACTACCATACGCACACCTACGGGAGCTACTCCATATTCGTTGGTCTACGGATGTGAAGCTGTGCTACCATTAGAAATTCAAATCCCCTCCCTTCGGATCGCTCTCGCAACGGAGATGACGACCGAAGAGCAGCATCAGAAGCGTCTCGAGGAACTCGAAAGGTTGGACGAAAAGCGCTTGGAAGCTCAACAACACATCGAGTTCTATCAAGCAAGGATATCCAGAGCCTTCGACAAAAGGGTTCGTCAAAGAAGCTTTAAAGAAGGAGACTTGGTCCTCGCTGCGCGCCGACCAATAATCCTCACCTCTAAGAAGAAAGGTAAATTCGAACCTAAGTGGGAAGGACCGTTTGTAATAGACACAGTCTATTCAAACGGTGCTTATCGCTTAATTTCTTTAGAGGGTAACAGGCAATTAATGCCAATAAATGGGAAGTTTTTGAAAAAGTACTATCCCTAGTACGTTCAGGACAACTCATTTATCGGGAAGTTCCTCGAAGAATATTACATTTAATATGCTAGAGGATAACCTAACTTTTACCACCAAAATTCCTCGCTGATCAATCTCAATTGACAGTGAGTCCACCAAAAAGGTTCACTCTCAGTTCGGAGTCCCCTTTCGATGAACGAAAGAACTCCATTTCTTTTCTCTTGGGTTCAACCTTTTTATGGTTGTGACTGAAGTTGAAATTTCACTTCGATAAACGAAGATCTCATTTTTTCGATCAGATAACCAATCCTATAAAAGGTAAGTGTATCTAGATCTTCCGGATTCTCGGAGTGGAGATCCCACTTCTAGTTTCCTTCTTGCACTGGAAATAGAATATAAAATTCTTCCTTTCCAGAATCAAGGAATAGAATATAAAATTCTTCCTTCCTTGTTTGGGGAATAGAATATAAAATTCTTCCTTCCCCACACCAACTCTTTTTCTAAAGTTTACCAATTTAGGATTCATCCTAGGTATTTTATCCCGAAACCTAAGCAGGGATAAGCCTGCGCCTAACACGCGCTGCCGGTTTAGTCTTTCTCCGGAGAAAAAGACACCAGAGTTCAATTCTGGGGTATTTTATCCTGAAACCTAAGTAAGGATAAGTCCGCGCCTAACACGCGCGGCCGGTTAGTTCTTAACCGTTAAAAAGAACACCCGTCCGCATATTCAACATTGTGGCTGGTTGTTATTAATAACACCGAAATCCATGCCTCATACGCATGGGGAATTTCATCCTGAATCCTAAGAAAGGATATGTCGAGGCCTAACACGCGTCGCCGGTTTGATCTTTACCCGTAGAAAAAGATACCAGAGTCTGACTCTGGGGACCTTTATCCCGAAGCCTAAGTAGGGATAAGCCAACGTCTAACACACGTTGCTGGGTAGCCTATTCCCATGACAATGGCAAAGTCTACATATTCAAAGTGGTAGCACAAAGTCTAAGGGAGTTCATTCATGTAGCACAACGTCACATGCGGAACGGATTAAAACAATCCGCACGTAAGCCCGACTCAAACGGTAGTTGGTAAGAGCACACCAAATCCGTTGAAGGCTGAGGATTTGCCAAAAATCCTAAGTCAACGTCTCATACACGTTGCTGTTTAGTCTTTTCACAGGAGAAAGACGAAATCTACGTATTCAATATCGTAGTACTAAAAGAGTTAACTCTTTTAGCTTAACGTAACGTGTGGAACGGATTTAGACAATCTGCACGCTAGCCCGACTCAAACGGTAGTCGGTAAAGGCTAATCAAATCCGTTAGAGGCTGGGGGTTGGCCAAAAATCCTAAAGCCAACACCTAACACGTGTCGCCGGGTAGCCTATTCCCGTAATAATGGCGAAGTCTATGTATTCGACATCATAGCACGAAGTCTCAGAGAATTCAATCTCTGAGCGCAACGTTACATGCGAGCGGATTTAAACAAATCGCGTGCTAGCCCGACTCAAACGGTAGTCGGTAAAGGCATATCAAACCCGTTGATGGCTGAGGGTTTGCCAAAAATCCTATAAGTATTGTGGTCAATCATTTCAAACGGAATGACGAATCATAATAAAGATAAAAAGGAGATTCACTAAAAGAGTCAAAAGTCAAAGTACACAGCAGATAAAATCAAACATCAAGCCCGTGGCTAAAAATCTGCTGACTGAGCTTAGAAAGCTTATCATCATAAGCTTGAATAAGCTCAGCCCTGATCAACTCCTCAGTGGCGGCCGAAGTCTTCGCAGCAGTCTCTTCTGTCTCGAATAGCTTCTGCTTCAAGGACTTCAACTCATCGGACAAAGCCGTACAGGTCTGCTGGTCCTGTGCTTCTGTCATCTGAAGAATGCCAAAAGTCTCCTCTTCTTCGCGGAGTTCTTTTCTAAGCCGATCTATCTTGGTCCTACAAGAAGTAATAGAAGAGCGGAGCTCGGCAAGTGAAGATAATCTGGTAGCAAGGCCGGTCTCAACCCGGGCTACTCGGTCTCGCTGCACCTGAACCTCAAGACTAGCAAAAAGCTGAGTCTCGCGCAGTGACTGTAGATGAGTCTCCAGCTCAGCAGCAATGAAGGAAGAGGCTCCGGTATCTCGAAGCTCACGAAACATCTGAAGCTCATGCTCTAGGCAATCGATATCGTCAACTATGGCCTTCGCCAAATCTGGGTATCCTGCTTCCCTTATCAAGTTGATTCTGGAATTAAGTAGAGGTTTAAATTGATGAAGTGAAAGTCCATCGTGAAAGAGCTTGCCGATCATAGCATTCACAAAGGAGAAGAAGGAACGAACGTCTATGCAGATGACGACCTTGTCAGGATCGTCGTCAGATAACAACTCCTTCACTAAGACATGAAGACGAGAAGAACGCCCTACACAAAAAAGGGAGAAGTCCGTCAAAAAAAATCTTAATAATAAAAAAAGAAAGGGAATAACACTCTTCAATGAGTTAACTTATACCTTCTTCCCCTTGATCCGCTGGGGGTAGTGGAGGTGTAACAGCTGTAGATGTATCAACGGGCGGAGTTGGTCTCGCAGATGGCTCGACAGGGTCTTTCTCAACAAAAGCTCCTGCCGGATCCAAAACGGAATTCGCAGAGGCGTTACATTATAGTTGCATTAGTCAAAATTGGCTAGTCCTATAATTAACTCAGAAAGAAGCACATACCTTCAAAGGAACCATCCTCAGGGTTTTCAGCGAAGGTGGGCTCAGGAAACATGTCTCCAGGTAGCTGATCCTCAATCTGAGGTGAGCTATATATATAGCGCATCATAGGAGTGTCCGCAAACAAGCTTCCCGTGTCGAAGTCATCGATGGAGAACTCTGACAGAAGAGCATATAAGTGCCAAAAAGAAGTAAAGAGACTACAATTAATGGAAGCAAGTTACCTTTCACAGGTACATTAGCCTTTTCATTTCCAAGGTTCATCTCTTGCAAATTATCTGAAGGAGCAAGAGGTGGAGGACAGTTAGAAGGTACACAAATTCATTGGCGTATCATCTAAAGAAATATGTTGTCAGTGTTAGAGGTACCTTGATTCACGGAATCGGGTCCTACATTGCCCGCCGCTCCAATGTCAGCAACCCCTGTAGGCCTCTCTACAGGGGGTAGCGGATCAGACTCATCGGGAGATATGGGGATTGGATCAGGACTCATCTCATGCTCCTCACGTGCTCCTATGTAGAGAGAGAGAGAAGTGTAAGTCAATGCGCTGAAAAACCAGAGGAATAGTTCTCAGGATAATTGTTACCTCCATCACTGGCAGGATCATCACCAGCTAAGTCCGTATCGGAAGCTCGGGAAGTTGCAGGCAGCTTACGGACTAACCTCTTCCGCCTAGCAGTGGGGATCGGAGGTCTCGCCCGACGAGGAGGGTAGAACTCTTCATCGTGATCAGCTGTAGTCCCTGAAACATGGAGTTATAGTCAGTTTCAATATTGCTAGAAAGTAGAAGGAAAAGATGAATAGCAAACCTCGCTCAGAGGAGTCATCACAATCTTCGGGATCTCCGCCGGAAGCCTCATCTGTAGAATGGAATGACCTATGGCCCTCTTCATCAAGTCGGAGAGTCTTATTCTGTATCCTCTGTGATCGAGCCCTCTCCCGAATCCTGCGCGAATCAACCCGAGAAGCTTCCTCGGCCTCTAGCTCCGCAATCGGCTTCACAGGGATAGTCTTGTTGGCTGCTAATAACCACTTGCAGCTCAAGAAGGTGAGATTCAACTGCCGATCAATGCTCGGGAGGCTGAACCTAGCACCGGTACAGCCAGTCACGGTCCACAACCATGCACGAAGACCGTCCACCAAACCACTATGGGTCCGAAGCTGCTGGCGAGGATTCCCGATGTAAAGCTGATCGTAGCCAAACTGGCGAGCAAATCGGCAGGGTAGATATGGCTCTATAAAGCACTCATTCTTCACCCGGAAAGTTAGATAGCCAGGCCTGATGTTCACCAGCCAATTGAAGCAGCCAATGTCTAAGTGGGTCCGATTCTCTCTCGGCCTCTCATCGTCTGTCAAGCACTCGCCGTATCGGCCGGAGAACTGCGGGAAGCAAGTAGAGAACGCCCAACATTTGTGGACCTGCAGCTGCTGCCGGACATCAGAAAACCCGCGGCCTTCCCACCTACCATTTTCAAGCAACTGCAGCAGGGGGACAGAGTGATCTGTAGCGTTCGGCACCGACATCATGTCCGGACGGTGGAGGACGAACCAGGCCATCAAATAAGCGTAGGGAAACTCTACCTTAAGCGTGGGAATCTGACCTGGCAAATCGGTCTCCTTCCGTGCGAACACACTGGAAAGCTGCCGAAGTCCTCGGTGAATGTTAGCCTCCATCACCGGAAGAAGTGAGAGTTCCTTCTTATATGCGAGCTGAACTGCTGGGAAAAGTACCTCCAAGGGCAAGGTGTCCCCAGACTGGTATGGAACCACGCACTTCTTCAACCAGATAGCAAGAAAGCCGGCGAGAAGAGTCATCGGCTGAATCGGTGTGGTCGCATGCCATAAAAAGGACCTGAACTTGGTCTTCGCAGGAAAGCCACCCTCAGAACTGCTGGCGGTATAGGAACGAGCATCAATCTTCTTCAGTAGATGGTTCACCTCTGAAGGAGTGAGTGGGGCCAATTCACAAATATCCTCGCCAGAGCTGCTCTCCAAGTTCTTGAACAAATAGTTCGCAAACTGCTTCAGACTCACAGAGGCCTTCGTCCTCTTGGCTAAAGGCTCGGACTGTGCCAAAGCGATATGGTAATGGCAAGTAAGATCCCATAGAGTCTCGTAACGGTCGGGCATGCGATCCTTCAGCTGACTCAACTCATGACTGGAAGGGAAATACTCCTGGTATAACATCTGCCCCATGGTCAAGCCAGAAATCCTATGCATCTCATGAAGAGTCAAGCCCAACTCCCCCTGACGGGTCAGAAAAGTGTTCGAGTCTGGATTATACAACTCGAACAAAGCACAGAAATGTCTCAAACTGACGGGCAGGCCATACATGGTGGCACGAACGGCGGTATACAGACCGCAAGCATGCAACTCCTCGCCCCAGCGGCTCAAGACGTATGTCGTCATACGACTCCACCAAGACTTGTCCGAAGAGTGGACCCAACCATAAATCCTGTGACGAGTCGCAGGCATCTCCCGTCCTAGCGCAGCGAGGCGATTCCTCAAAGTCGAAGCAGTGGCGAGAAATTCGTTACGCGGTGGTGCATCCAATCCCAACACTCCGGGATGCAATCCGGTGATGTGACTCCTGCTTGAACCAGGAGCTGCCTGGTGGGTAATATAGCCGCAATGTACGCTCTCATGATCCACTGTCAAACGCCACGACATCTCGCGCGTCACGGCCTGACACCTGAGCTCAGTCAACGAGCGCTGTCGAGGAATTTCCGGCAAGTATATGAAGCCACCGCCGGTCTTGTGAAGCCACTGCTCAGCATTGATGAATACGGCTTCCGGGTCATCGACAGAGTCGCCAAATAGGAAATCACTCTTCCGGAGAGGCTGGGTAGAGCTAGCATCCTTCACAAAAGGAGCATCTGTAATCAGCTGGCGAATAGCTCGATGACCACCCTCCCTCACCACCTGTGCAACCTCAGACGACGTGCCCGAAGCAAACTGAGGAATAGCTGGAATAGGGGAAGGATTGTCAGAGGTCGAATAATGATCGCCTCGACGCCCATAGACTGCGTGAGCTGAGAACGATCCAGAAGGATACCCCACTGCAGAATAAACAATTAAACACGGGTTAGTCTCGGTTATAAAAGGAAATTGAACTCATCTTACAAATAGCTAAGATAGAGTCATTGCCTTATAAAGGGTGAGACGATTTGGCCACATTGTGCAATCATAAGATAGGGTGCATCGACGGTCCCTGCCTTATGAAGCGCAATGCAGCGTCAATTCGCCCCCTTTATTTTGAGATATGGTTTTGGCCAAGCAAAACATATCTTTAAAGCGTCGATCCTCACCAAGGAGAATCAAGGCTCTTCCCGATTGCCTCGCCAAGGAGAACAACGTGGGGTAAACAGGGACCAATTCGCAAATTCTCAGAAAAAATGGGTTAATTTGCAAAAATTCCCAAAAATACCAAAGCGTCGATCCTCACCAAGGAGAATCAAGGCTCTTCCCGATTGCCTCGCCAAGGAGAACAACGTGGGGTAAAAAGGACAAATTTACAAATTTTTGAGAAAAAAGGACTAAATTGTAAATTTCCAAATATTGCCAAAA
>BQKN01061506.1:6296-35186 GCA_022839385.1 Asparagus kiusianus | reverse complement strand
CTTGATCCAGAGAAAGTACGTGCCATTCAGGACATGTCCCCTCCGAAAAATCTCAAAGAGCTCAGAGGTTTGCAAGGTAGATTAGCCTACATTCGAAGATTCATATCAAATCTTTCTGGGCGCTGCCAGCCTTTCTCTAAGCTCATGAAGAAAGGGATATCTTTTGTTTGGGATGCTGAGTGTCAAAGAGCATTCGAGGAGATTAAGAGATATCTCACTCAACCGCCAGTTCTCGTGGCCCCGATATCAGGAAAACCGTTCCTGTTATATGTGAGGGCTATGGATCATTCTCTCGGAGCTTTGTTAGCCCAGAACAACGATCAAGGTCAAGAGCAAGCCATCTATTATCTGAGCAGGACTATGATGGGAGCCGAACACCGGTACAATCCGGTCGAAAAAGAATGTCTCGCCTTGGTATTCGCAATACAAAAGATGCGACATTACCTAGTTGGACAAACCATTCAGGTCATCTCTAAGGTGAATCCCTTGAGAGTTCTGATGACGAAACCATCATCTCTGAATTGCCGACTCGCAAAGTGGGCCATTCTTTTGTCACAGTATGACATGCAGTTCATGCCTCAAAAGGCAGTCAAGGGTCAAGCTTTGGCAGACTTCTTAGCCGATCACCCAGTATCAGGAACGTCTAAGTTGTATGAAGAATTACCTGACGAAGTCGCTGAAGCTTGCGTCATCCAGGAAGCTACACAAGTGTGGAAGTTATTCTTTGACGGCGCGTCTAGAGCAAACCCTCATGGAGCAATCACTGCGGGAGTAGGAGTAGTATTAATCTCTCCGAATGGTCATGTAATCCCAAGGGGATTCTCCCTAATCGAACCTTGCACCAACAATGTAGCGGAGTATAATGCTCTGCTATTAGGAATGCAATGTGCCGAAGAACTTAATGTTCAGAACCTCGAAGCTTACGGTGACTCTCAGCTAATCGTTAATCAAGTCCGGGGAGAATACGAAGTACGTCATGAAGATTTGATCCCATACTACTTCGCGGTGCTAGAACAAGCTCAAAGGTTCGAAGGTTTCTTCATCGAATATGTACCACGAGCTCAGAATACGTATGCAGATGCTTTAGCCTCTTTGGCAACTTCATTAGCACTGCCACCGGAAGTTGAAACAACGATTCCAGTCATGGGACGGAGATTATGCTTTTCCAAGATCCCCATAGAGGAAGACCCAGACGAGACGACGTCAGGAGAAGTCTGTACGGCATTTATGGAGTTTGAAGCTAGGGATTGGCGGTTCCCCTACATCGACTATGCCCTATATGGCATTCTGCCCGATGATCCTAAAGAAGCAGCTTCTATCAAACGAAAGGCCCTCCGATTCTATTACGATGCAGTTTCTCAAGTCCTGTATCGCAAATCACACGATGGAGTCTTACTTAGATGCCTTTCCCGAAATGAAGCGAAGGAGGCCCTCAAAGAGGCTCATGACGGATTGTGTGGGGCTCATCAGCCCGGAGCTAAATTAGGAGATCGCCTCCGACGAATCGGCTATTATTGGCCGAAAATGTTTTCAGACGCGGTTGACTATGCTAAATATTGTCACGCATGTCAAATTCATGGAGACTTTATCCACCAAGCACCTGGAAATCTACACCCTACGTCGGCGTCCTGGCCTTTCGAAATGTGGGGTATGGATATTGTAGGACCGATTTCCCCTCCGACGTCCAAGGGACACCGGTTCATTCTGGCTGTGACCGATTACTTCTCTAAATGGGCGGAGGCAGTCCCGTTAAAAGAAGTCAAGACTTCAAATGTAATCAAGTTCATCAAACATCACGTCGTCTACCGTTTTGGAGTACCACGATGAATAGTTCACGACAACGGGACGCAATTCGTCAGCTTTGGATTCCAGAGATTCTGTGATAAATTCAGGATCCAAAGTGTTGCATCTACGACGTATTATCCGCCGGCGAATGGTCTTGCAGAAGCATTCAATAAAACCATAGTAAAGCTTCTCAAGAAATTCGTCTCCAAGAGTCGACGTGATTGGGACGAAAGACTCGGCGAATGTCTGTGGGCCTACCGCACAACGGTGAGAACCCCTACACGAGCTACACCATTCTCTTTGGTATACGGCTGTGAGGCGGTATTGCCATTAGAGATTCAGATCCCTTCTCTGAGAATCGCGGTGGCAACCGGATTAACGGAAGAAGAAAAACATCAACGACGTCTGCAAGAACTCGAAGCCTTAGACGACAAACGACTCAAGGCTCAGCAGCAAATTGAATTGTATCAAGCCCGTATTTCCAAAGCCTACAACAAAAAGGTTAAGGAACGGATTTTTAAGAAAGACGATCTGGTTTTGGCTAACAGACGACCCATGGTGATGACACACAAAACCAAAGGGAAGTTTAATCCTAAATGGGAAGGGCCATTCGTAATAGATTCAGTCTATTCGGGTGGAGCTTATCGTCTTATCAATCAAAAAGGAGACAGGCTCATGATGCCAATTAATGGAAAATTCCTTAAGAGATATTTTCCGTAAATCATGAAGTCCACTTCTTATTCTTGTAAATTCCAGCCGAGTCGGGCTGGGGGTTGCCAATTCATAATGCATTTCGGGAATAAATTATAATTTGTCTTGTATGTCGTCATGTTAACATTACACCTCTGACAATTGAAGTTTTCTGAAGTTATTCTAAATAATAATGAAGAGAATGTCAGTTGCACTTATGACTTTCGTTTTATTCTTCGTCATCTCGAATTAAAATTCAGCAAGAAGAGATAATGAAGACTAAAATGATTTCGTTTTCATTCAACATTACAAATTTACGTACAAAAGTGAAGACGATTGAAGTAAAAGCGATACACAATTATTCTTTAACAAAAAGAAGTGCAAATCCTAAGCGTTGGGATCCATCAGCTTAAAAGACTTGAGCTTGGATTTTAAAGCTGATATTTTATCATCACGAGCCTTCTTGACTTCTTCTGTTATCTTATTCTTGAGTTCCTCTTCATCTGGTGCTGCTGCTGCGAGCTCTCGTCTAATCTTATCAGCGGTGGCAAGTTCGTCGCAATAACCTTTGAGGAGCCTGTCACAATAACCAGCCAAGCCTTTGAAAATTTCCATACCGTCGGCGAGTTGAGCATTTATTTGCGGTATCTCAACGCCAGCACGAGTAAGTTCCGTTGCTTTATCCCGGAGACCAATAGCAAGATCGCCCATGTCGCCTTGTGCCCGGAGAAGTTCCTCACGCAAGTGAGCAACACGAGATTCTGCTTCGGATAAGCTCTTCTGGAGAACCTCTTGCTGTTGCGCTTTTAAAGCCTTAGCCTCAGAGAGAGCTTGATCCACTTCGGGTCCTATATCGTCGCGTTGCAGCATGGAGAGGAATTCTAGTTCGTATTCCAGAATGATGAGGCCCTCGTGACAATTTTCGGTCCATACTATATCCCCCTGATCCCTAATCTTGGCGACACACTCTAGCAGATGAGGTTCAAAGACCTTGAAACTCACATCCCCAAGGCTGACGACGCAATGGTTATTTGCATCCAATGCTCTAGTTGTTCGATAAGTTTCCTCAAAGTCCCCGAACTTGGAGGTGGAGCAGTTGGATAAGTAAAACAACTCGCATAATCAGTGCGAATAGGACGGTCGACAGCTTTAGAAGACGGCCCCTCGGGCATACTTGGTGCTGGATCCGGGATGGTTAACCCCTGCCCAGCTGCCGTTATTTCGGGACCAGAAGGAGTAGCCGGGAGTATGGTCTCCTCTGTCTCCTCAGGAGACGCAACATGTGCCGACTTGATGGCATCCCCCATCAACTTGGACTTTTTGGAAGTCTTAGCTGCAGTAGGTTTCCGCTTGCGTATTTTCTTGTCATACTTGGCAACCTCATCAGCAGTAAGAGCCTTCTTCCCTGATGATCTCATAGAGCGAGACTTAGGAAGAGGTGCACTCTCGAAAATTTCTTTAGTGTCCTCTTCTTCAGAAGGTTTAGCAACAGGTAATTCCTTCGGGATCTCTTCGATTCCAGCTGCCTCTCGCTCACAGGACAGATAATCCTCAATACCCGGTAATCGAGTCCTGCCAGAACCACTTCTCGACTTATAAAGCCTACGGATTTCGTTTATACACGAAGTGTATATATCATATTCTGGGATTTGAGAAGCCTTGTCAAACCAATCGCGGAAATCCGCCACAGTGGAGCAGCTAGGCGGCAAACTAGGCAAAGTGAATTGCGCATTGGTTCCTCGGGCGAGGAAGAAATACCAAGCACGGGCCCCTTCATATAAATTTCCAATATGAGCTAATCGCGGGTTAGGGTTGCCAACATAAAGCTGGTCATACCCAAATTGTCGAGCGAAGCGCGAAGGGATATAAGGCTCAATTATGCATCTCTCGCCTAATCGAAGGACCAAGTAGCCCACTCGGATGGCGAGAAGCCATTGGAAAGTTCCCATGTTCAAGAGTGAGGACCCCTCAAAAACCACATCACCAAACTTCGGGCCTTCTTCTTCAGCCCCGTCGAAACAAGGGCGGCAGCAAAAAAGATCATAATTGTTTTCCAGAGATAAGAGTTGTCTGGCCCGGACTATATACACAGTCGTCCATGTGGCTGACTCAAGCCTCTGGATGAAAGGAACAGAAGTTTCATTGTCATGCACGATCCCCGTCATTAACGAGGGACAATGCAGCACGAACCAAGCCACTAGATAAGTATAGGGCATGGGAACACGGGGTTGAAAAGTCTTCCAGACTTTCCTCCCGGCAATATTCATCTCTTTGACATCAAGGAGTTCTGAGGTCAAATCTCGTAAGCCTCTCTGCAGGCAGCCCGTCATTGCAGGGAGAAGACTTAGTGGTTTCCCATAAGTTAAGAGGACAGCGGGATAAACTACCTCAACCAAGATTGATTCTGTCGGTCTCGACGGCACAACGCACCGTTTCAACCATAACATCAAGAAACTAGCAAAGAGTGCCATGTCAGAAATGGAAGTAGCGGCTTGATGATGAAAGCTCTCAAACTCACTGCCAGCTTCGAACCCATCTTCTAAATGTTGATTCTTATAAACAGACTGAGGAGCTTTGATGCGGGCTTTAATACTCCCAGCGTAGTTGACAGCAAGATGGGTCACCTTAGAGTCTTTCTGACCCAAGTTCTGAAATAAGTAATCCGCCCAAGCAGTATGCATAAGGCCACTCCCGCGCGTTCCGGCAATTTGAGCGCAGATATGGAAATGACACATTAATTCCCAAAAAGTGTCATAAATTTCTGGATGAGCATTCTTTAAAATGGATAGTTCCTCAGTGGTGGGGACAAACTCTTCATATGGCGTTTGGCCAAAAGATAGTCCCGATATCACATGCATCTCGTGGAGAGCAAATCCCAACTCCCCAACAGGTGTGAAGAAAGTGCAGCTATCCGGATTGTACCGCTCCAGCATAGCATAGAAGCAGGGATAGTTCTGAACAATCCCGCGTCTCGTAGCCTGTACTGATAGCGTAAGGCCAGATTGAGTAAGAGGCTCCTTGAGTTCCTCTAAGACAAAATCCACCATCCTAGTCCACCAGCCGTCCTCTCCAGAGAACAACCAGCCTGGAGAACGAAAAGCTTGTGCAGGGAATTCCCCGCGAGAAGCAAGAAACTGGCGTATGAACATGTTCGCTGGAAGAGGCGCTTCCCGACTAAGTTCTTTCTTCTCAAATCTACCGGGTCTCAAACCTTTGAGCTGCCCGCCAATTTGAACACGAGAAGATCGACCAGATCCAAACGATACATTCTCCTTCTCTTTGACAAGTTCGAAGGCCAGACCCCTGCGACCACCAACACTCAGGAAGTAGGAAAGTGGGTACATTCTCTTCATACTAGGAAGGAACAGTAATCGATCATCGACTCTTCGTAGCATCCGGGAGTCCTCTACACACCCAACTTGCCCATCAGCAGATATATGGTCCCCGAACAAAAATGATGGTTTGACAAATTGATCCAAACCCACAGGAGTTTCCAGATCCACATCGGTGATCAGAGCTCTAAGAGTGGAACTCCCAGCAAACCTAATCAAATGTGCCCGCTCCAAGCTTGGGAAAGTGCACAAAGGAATTTCTCTGCAAAGACCAAAAGCTTTCCCCACTTCTGGATCATCAGTGTAGTTGAAATGCTGCTCCGGTAGAAGTGGCATATTGGGAAAAAGCACTGTAAAATCAGAAGCAAGGGTTAGTAGCAGAAATAAATTGCTAATACGAAAGACAAATTCCACGTGTCAAGAGTTAAATACAAGGGACAACCCTTGTAACAACATTTGAACGTAGACATTTGAACGCAGAGATCAAACCCTGCGTTATCAACATTTGAACGCAGAGGTTGAGCCTTGCGTTATAATATTTAAACGCAGAGGTCAAGACCCGCGTTCAAACTTCATATCCGAACATAAGAGTCTTAACTCTATGTTTCCTTAAACGCAGCCTTAAGTCTGCGTTTTCTTTTTTTAACGCAGAACCCCAACTCTGCGTTCCCAATTTTAATATAGAGACTGGGCTCTATGTTTCTTAAACGCAGAAGTTTAAGTCTGCGTTTCCAATTTATAACACAGAGCCGTAACTCTGCGTTTCTGATGAAAAAACGAGTCATCTTCCTCGTTGATGAGAACCCATCTAGGGTTTACAAAGAATTTGTCGAAACGAGTTGCCATGGCCGTCACCTACCACAGCAACGGGGTCCGTGTGACAGCGACAACAACGCCGAAGCGCTCATCAGAGCAGCGGCATCACCGGTGTGCTCAACCGGCGACGCTTCCGAAGCAGCCTTAGCGGCCTTCTTAGAGCCCGAGCTCATCCTCCTAGGCGCCATGAGTGAAGCTGATCGGAGAAGACGGAGTTCGTCGGAGAATCGATCGAAATTAAAACGAGAAATCTCGTTCTTGGAACTAAGCAAGGCAAAAGAGTCAAATGACTCTTGATGTGACCTTACAAGGCCTATTTATAACAGCCATCGGGCTGTTCAATCGGCTCGGGACTCTAAGAAAGAATCCCAACCGAATCTAAAACGTGATTTTTCACGTTAACAGATAAAGTCGGTTAGACTTTAACGCAGAATTCACCTCTGCGTTCATTTTCTTCTTTTAACACCGAGTCTAGACCTGCGTTGTAATGGTTCTTAACTTTGTGTTTCGAACCTCTAACGCAAGAGTCGCTATTTGCGTTGCGATTGTCCTAAGCAAAAGATCCACCTTTGTATTGGCAAATCATGATACTTACTTCTTAAGTTCATGACCCCTTTTAACGAGGCATTGTTAAATCTCTGTATTTCCTCAGCAGAATTTAAATCCCCGTCAGGTTAATACTACACCTCTGACAAAAAATCTACTTATCGACTCTCTTTAATAGAGCGATAAGTCCTCAAAATTGCTTAAACAGCAATATTCTTCTTGTCACGTTAACACTACACCTCTGACAAAAATTCACTTATCGACTCTCTTCAATAGAGCGATAAGTCCTCAAAATTGCTTCTATAGCAATATTCTTCTTGTCACGTTAACACTACACCTCTGACAAAAATTCACTTATCGACTCCCTTCAATAGAGCGATAAGTCCTCAAAATTGCTTCTATAGCAATACTTTTTCTTGTCACGTTAACACTACACCTCTGACAAAAATTCACTTATCGACTCTCTTCAATAAAGCGATAAGTCCTCCAAATTGCTTCTATAGCAATACTTTCTCTTGTCACGTTAACACCACACCTCTGACAAAAATCTTCTTATCGACTCTTTTCAATAGAGCGATAAGTCCTCAAAATTGCTTCTATAGCAATACTTTCTCTTGTCACGTTAACACTACACCTCTGACAGAAGTCCACTTATCGACTCTCTTCAGTAGAGCGATGAATCTTCAAGTTGCTCTAATCGCAATTGTTCGCATGGCAGGTAAAAATCCCTGACACCTTTAACTCGTTTGAACCAGTTAATTCTTTTTGCAAAGGAATAACGAGTGTTCATATCCCCCCCATGAGTTAAAGTTCTTCTATAATTATCTTAGATGGTAATGAAGAAAATTTTAAAGATTGGGTATTTTTCATATAGTTCCATGGTTGCAAGTCAGAACACGGCACATACAATAAAAAAAAAAAGCAAATCAGAATCACTCTTTTTATTATCACCAAAAATATTGAAGAGTGATACAAAAACCTTGTTCTTATCAAACAAAAAGAACACTACATCATTCAGCCCCTGGAGCAGTGAAAGTGAAATACACAAGCCGGGATTTAATAGCAGCTAGCCTTTCTTCATGAGCGGCCTGTACCATCACCTCGGCTTTCTTCCTAAGGACGTTTTCGTCCGACTCGATTGCACTGGCTTGCTTTTGGAGAAGTTCAAGATCCTGTGTCGACGAGCGGTAAGTGGCGTAAGTCTTCACGCTTTCTAGCCTGAGCTTCACTAAGATCTCTTCTTCCCGCGCGAGCTCTGATTCGTGTCGAGCCAATTCCACCTTGAGGCGATCAATTTCTGCACGAGTCGCTTGGATGGCAGCACTAGAATCGTCCACAGCGTGTTGTTTCTGCATACATAGCCCCTGTAAGGATGCGAGTTCGAGCTCCCTGTCAGCGATGGCTTCTTGAAAAGTCTCGTATTGGCGGGCCGCCTCAGCTTTAAGATTATTAAAGACTAACGCGGCCTGAGCAGCAAGATCAGCTTGATGCAATTCTTCCAAAGCCCTTAGATCTTTCTCCAACCGAGAGACACCTTCGGAGCAATGCTGGAACAATCGAGCGTCATCCAAATAGCGAATGCCATTCAAAGAGTTCATGAGTATTGGTTTAAAGAAATCAAACGAAGCTCGTTTAGCACTGATCTCCTCGATTGCCAACTTCATCATGTCTTCCAACGGTCGTAGAAGAATTTTTAGAACGGAAGGGATGGCCACTGGACTTAGAGACTTCATCGGAGATGTCGATGGGGAGCCTAAAAGCATAGACCCAGGTGCAGGAGAAGTGGGTGATGACCGTGAGGAAGTTGGAGAAGCTATGCTGACGTCCAGTTGCGAGGGACTAGAAGGTAGAACCATGAGTGCCCCAGTTTGGGCTGAGCTTAGCACCATCTCTGTCCCCACAGGTTTGAGAGGAATCGTCAGTGAAGGAGTTTCTTCTGGTAAAGAACCGGTAGTCACTGGCGTTGATTCAGAAGGAGGAACATCCGCTGCTTGCGAGGGGAGCGATGATGACGTACCAGCAGCCTCATGAGTTGGGGAACCTACACAAAAGAGCAATCAGTATAAAATAAAGAAACACCAGAGAAATCAGAATGTATAACTTTTACCAGTAAGGTAGAAAGGAAGATAACCGGACGCCTTATCAGAGGAGGGTGGTGTGGGATTAGCCCAGCTAGCGGAATCGTCACCATCACTTTCATCCTCCTCAGCGTCATCATGGTGAGACGAGCTCTCATAGTCTAACGGTTCGTCATCACCTGCAGTCGACAGTCCTGGAGAACTCGTTGACGTGTCTACTTTAGTCAGCTGACCAGTTGTGGGACTAGGAATAATAGCCTCCGAGTGTGACAGTAATGCAGAGGAAGCAGGAGAATTACTCTCATTAAGATGTACGAGTTCTTCCGACGCCGCTTCACCTGTAAACAGGTTAATCCCTTCAGATGAAGACGTTGTAGGTAGTACCCTTGCAGGTGAAGGGACAGCATCAAGAGTCTGATCTGGAAATGGCGATATATCGGGATCTATTGTAGAAGAAGTCCCCATATCCTCAAGCGGGAATTCACCTCCTCCCTCTCCCTGATCCAAAGGAAAATGAGGAGAAAATTCTTCGGAGAATGTAGCACCCTCAGAATGAGGACCTGTGCGATCAGGATAACTTGTAGCGATGGGTCCTTGCTCTTCTCCTCTACTGGCAGATTTAAAAGCATCCCCCATCAACTTTTCGGCAGGAGGGTCTATTATTAGCTTTCTGCGAATGCGTTTCTCATATCGAGCCTCTTCGGCTTCGGACAGAGCCCTCTTTCCAGTTGCTTTTGTCCTTGGAGCTTCAGCAGCCGTGGGATTCACTACCGGGGGACTCTCTACTCCTAGTTCCCCTTCTTCTTTCTCAGCTTCATCTTCAAAATCTAAAAACTCATCGATCCCTTTCAGACGAGACACACGAGCTCCTTTCCGGGATGTATACAACCTTCTAATTTCACGGAGGCCTGAAGTGTACAGTTTATATTCTGTGATTGTAGAAGCTGTATAATACCAGTTACAGAAAGCCGCGGAAAGAAGAGAATTCGGTGTCTTGTGGGGTAATCTGAAGGTAGCCCCGGTGCAACCTGCGGTGGAATAATACCAGGCTCGAGCTCCTTCGTATATGTTGCCCATAACCGAAAGTAGGCTTCTTGGATTGCCAACATATAGTTGGTCGTATCCGAATTGGCGAGCAAATCTATACGGTTGATAGGGCTCAATTATGCATTTATCATTTTGCCTAAGGATGAGATAACCAGGTCTGATATTCAACAACCAATGGAAAACTCCCCCGTCCAAGCGAGTGAAACCATTAGGACCAGCAGTATCTTGGAATACCTGTCCATACCCTCCACCCTCAAAATCCGGGAAGCAGCGGAAGATGTCGTAGCTGAGGTCTCTCGACAAGATCTGACGGACCTTCACTACGTAAGTGCCTATCCAAGTAGCCTTTTCTAACCTCTGCACGAAAGGGGTGAAGCCTTCATCTATGGAAGACGGAGCGCTCATCAGATGTGAACAATGCGAGGCATACCAAGCCATTAAGTAAGTATATGGCAAAGGTACTCTGGGATTTGGGGTCACCAAGCTTTTCTTTCCTTCGGAGTCTATCTCCTTCACTTGGATAAACTCGAGGCATAATTCCCTCAGACCATGCTATAGACAACATGTCATGGCTGAAAGAAGATTTATGGGTCTCCCATGAGCTAAGAGGACAGCCGGATAGACTATTTCTATCGTCACAGCATCTATCGGTCCGGTGGGGACCACACATCGTTTTAGCCACAACATAAGGAAGCCCGCCAACAGAGCCATATCAGATATGGGTGTGGCTGCCTGATGATGGAAACTTTCAAATTCAGTTTGGGCCGGGAAATCATCTTCTATTCCCTCGTTGACGTAGTGATCGGCGGCGTCATTAATTAAGGCCTCAATGGCTTCAAGAGTGCTCGCCTCCCGACGAGACACGTTAGCTGTTTTATCAGACAAATTCTCAAAAAGATATTCGGCCCAAGATAACTGTTTTATACCACGACCACGCGATCCCGTCAGTTGTCTGCAGATTTGGAAATGACATATCACCTCCCACAGAGTGTTATATACCTTAGGGTTGGTCTCCTTCAAAATCTTCAGTTCACTTGATCCAGGGATAAATTCTTCATATGATAAGTCTCCAAAAGGAAGACCTGAGACATCAAACATCTCATGTAGGGCGAACCCTAATTCTCCTTCAGGCGTGAAAAATGTACAAGTCTCGGGATTGTACCATTCCAGAATGGCGAAGAAGTTATAGGGACTAAGAGCGATACCAAATTGAGTAGCCCTAATGGAGCAACCAAGCCCAGATTGAGCTAACGGTTCCTTTAACTCTGCCAATACGAATTCTATCATTCGTGCCTACCATCCTGTCTTAGTGGAATGTACCCATCCAGGAGTTCGGAATACTGCAGTTGGAAATTCTCCTTTGGCAGCCAAAAATCGTCGCATGAAAGTGTTAGCTGGACTGGCTGTTTCTCCTAAAGGATATCCCCTTGAGAATAAACAGGGTTCTAAAGCTGACACTTGTCTACTGTAACCAGCGGTATGTACACCTTTGTGAGTCAAAACTCCAACAGCTACCCCATCTTGCTCTCTCACCAAGTCCCAATTCATGTGGCGGGGAACAGAAGCACATTGATAATAAGAAATGGGAAACATTCTATGCATATCAGGAAGAAAGAAGCGATGATCTCCGATTTGCCTAAGCCACTTGTAGTGTCCGCCGTGCACAATCTCTTTTGAGATAGTGACACGATCCCCAAATAGAAAATCCGGCTTGACAAGCTTCTTGCGGGACCCCGTCTCAAATTTAGCGTCTGTAACTAATACCCTAAGTATATCTGTACTTGGGTCGGAGATCAAGGTGACACGATCCTTGTCGGAATCTTGGAATATCGGGAGTTCTTGATGCAGATTGAATTGCATGTTAAAATCCACGCCCCTGTATGTAGGAAAATTGCAATAAAGAAGAGAATAAAAGAAAATTGAATTGAATTCCTTTAATTTCGATTACAACTTGATTACAAAAGAGAAGAAAACGAATTTGGTTTTCTCCTTTGTTTAAAACTGGGTTCTTCACGGTGGCGATGGAATGCCTCCCTCGAATGCTCGCGTCGAGTTTGCTCTCCGTTGACGATCCACACGTCTTGATTTACTGGAACAATGTCTTCTCCTCACGATTTGACGTTGTGGAGAACTTGCATGGCAAGTTTGAAACTCTTGATGAGTTGATAACTCTGAACGAGTTGGAAACTCTGTAAAAGAGTTGTTTTGAACCGAAAGTTCGGTTAATAAGCCAAGGATCAAAGCCTCTTGATCTCGGTTGCTGAAGAATGCTTCCAGATCCGATGATTGAAGAAGCTCCTGTTGCCGATCTCTGGATCCGAGAATGCTCCAAAGCTCCTGTAGCTCGCCTAGAAACTCCAACCGACCGACCCCTTAACTCAGTTGAGTTTTCTCCTTTTTATAGGGGATTAGGGGGTGTAACCGCCCCTTAAATCTCTCCTAAGTGGGGTGTAACTGACCCCTTAATCCGCTCCCAAGTGGGGAGGAAATCCCTCAGATCGTGGGGAAAACGGTTCCTACAACTGTTCAGCTCGTGCTTGAACGAGTCAAACGCCCACCTTGGCGTTCAGGACCCTAACCTCACGTCTTAGAATCGAGACGCGAGGTTGGGTGTTGGCTGAACACCAATGAACGCGAGGGTCGCTCGTGTTTGACTTGTTGTAGCTTGGAAACGCGGGGGTCGATGTTTGGTTGAATCCCACGTACGCGAGGGTCGCTCGCGTTTAGCTTGTTGTAACGCGGGTTCGACCCTAGCGTTTTGATGTTGTAACGCGGGTTCGACCCTGGCGTTTTATTGTTGACACACGGGGATGACCTCCGCGTTTTGGTGTTGATACACGGGGAGGACCTCCGCGTCTTGCCTTGAAGAGATTATCACCAAGTAATCTCTTTTGTCATAGCGTTGCAAAGATCATTATCTTGTAATCTTCGTCTTGGCTCCTTGAGAATATGAGAGTCGTCAGATTGTAACTCCCGATGTTGATTGTGAAGGCCGTTGATTAGAGCTTTCATCAGTTGTCGTGAAGGTCGTCAGATTGTAACCTTCAGCGATCTATGTGAAAGTCTTCAGATTATAGCCTTCTGGAAGTCGTCAGATTGTAACTTCCATCATCGGTATTTAATGGGGGATAAGCTATCTATTGTGATTTTTAGACAGCCTACAGCCCCCCTCACGCCCGAAGTGGTGACGAGGATTGAGCGGTTCGCGGGTATAAGGCACTGCAAAACAAAGAAATATTCAGTCAGTCAAATGAAAGAAAGAAAACTATCAAACGCACGATTCAGATCTAGCGTTTAATTTTCATCAACACAGAGGCCAACCCTGCGTTACTCTTTCAAACGCACAGTACAGACCTGGCGTTTAAAATTCATTAACGCAAAGGTCAAGCCCTGCGTTAAATCTGTTGAACGCACAGTTCAGACCTAGCGTTTAAAATTCATTAACGCAAAGGTCAAGCCCTGCGTTAAATCTGTTGAACGCACAGTTCAGACCTGGCATTTAAAATTCATCAACGCAAAGGTCGAACTCTGCGTTAAATTTCTCGAACGCACAGTTCAGGCTTGGCGTTTAGAATTCGTCAACGCATAAGTCGAACTTTGCGTTAATCATTCGAACGCATAGTCCAGACCCAGCGTTCAAATTCCATAAACGCAGGGCCAAGCCCTGACGTTTCAAATTCAGAACGCAGAGTCCTAACTCTGCGTTAACAATGTCAAAACGAGTCGTCTTCCTCGTTTGCAAGAACCCATCTAGGGTTTTCGGAAAGAACTCGCCGGAGCAAGTTTGACGGCAACCCATCTAAGGCTTTTTCAAAGAACTCGCCGAAGCAAGTTTGACGGCCACGAAGAGCGACACTTACCGCCAACGGGTGGAGCCTGAGGCGGCGGCACCGCTGCAGCAGTAGATCAGGGGTGAGGAGCGGCCTTTCTCTTGGAACCCATGGCGAAGAATCGGAGAAGACGAACGAGATCACCGGAGTGGAAAACGAAGAGTCTTCGTTAAAAATCTTCCGAAAGAGGAGAGGCAAAAAGTCGAGTGACTTTTGATTTGACCCATGGCGGTCTATTTATAGACAACTATGAGCTGTCAAATCGAGTCAGGATTAGAGGATCCCGCCAAACACGGCCTGTGCGTCTGTGTCGCTTGAGTTTTTGAACGCAGAATTTAACTCTGCGTTTTAATGCCTCAGCACAGAGAATCCAACTGTGCGTTTGCATTAGTTGAACATTTAAACGCAGAATTTAACTCTGCGTTTCAGTTCGATGGTACAAAGAGTTTACCTGTGCGTTCTGACTCAACCACATGAGTTCCTCTATGTTTATAGCTAAGACATGGTTCCAAATAAATAGAGGGAGGCTAATGTCAACTATCAAGGCGACTAAAGCCAAGAAGAAACAGGTGACTCCACTGAAAAATATATTGGATGAGTACAAACGATTTACCATCAGCCAAAGTTCAGCAATGTTTTCAGATCAGATGAAATGAACAATCAGTCCGCTAATTTTTGGGATCCAAAGTATTCCGAAAATTCATCCCAGTCAACCGCGAACTTTCGAAAACTTTGGAGGGTGTTCTGTAGGCTGTCTAAAAAATCACAATGAATAGCTGATCCCTGTCAAGCTTTGACAATGTAAGTCACAATCAGACGACTTTCTAATCACTGCATTCACCACTCCACAATCGCCACGAACACGACTTCATTTCTGAGATGATTGATCTTGATGGCTGCGACAACAGCATGACTAATATTATATTAGTAACTATTAGAGATGCTGATGAGCAGTGTAATGATTTTAGAAATAAAAGGTTGGACTTAGTTGGTGAGTTACTTGGTAGAGAGCTGTGGGCAAATATTCGTCTAAAAGATACTATGGATGTTGATTCCCGACTAGCTCTCACAATGAAAGCTACAATCAAATAGCTTTCGCGCCGACAATCGAAAGCTGCAAATAGAAGACTTTTCACACAGATCGAGAAGAGTTACAATTTGACGATGCTTCCGACAGCTGATGAGAAACTCTATTCAGTGGCCTTCACAATCGATGGTGAGAGTTACAATTTGACGACTCTCATACCTTATGACAGGCAAAGATCAATAAGCAATGGCCTTTGCAATATCATAATAGACGAGGTTACAAGTCAACAACCTCTCTTAAACGCATAGTTAATTCCTGCGTTTCTCAAATTCCAAACGCACACATTCTGTGCGTTCGTCAGCAGATACTTAACTCTGCAACGCAGAGTTAAAATCACCAAAACGCACACTTAATGTGCGTTCTTTAACAGTCTCAACTGTGCGTCCCAAATTCTCGACGCAGAGTTGAATACACAAGCGCTTGTGCGTCTCCAACCCTAAGAACGCATGTGGCCTGTGCGTTTTCAACCTTTGACAATGGTTTAACTCTGCGTCTCAAGCCTCGGACGCAGAGTTAAGGTCCATAACGCCAAATCAGGCGTTTGACTTGTTCAAAATACAAGCTGAACGGCCTCAAAATCGTTATCCCACGTTCTGAGGGATTTTCGCTCACTTAGGAGCAGATTTAGGGGTTGGTTACACCCCTAATCCTCATATAAATAACCGATTTACTCAACTGAGTAAGGGGTTGGGTGGTGATTGGTGGGTTGATCGGTTTCTGGTAACAAAACCGCATAGGGTTGAAGTGAGCTGGCATCAAAACCGCCCAAGGTCAACAAATCTCAGAGTTCAGCACGGAGAAGGAGATCTTTGGAAGATTTAAGGAACTGATCAATAATCAGTTAATCAAATCGCAGAGAATCCCTTCATCGGTGGTGAATTAACTCGGCTATTAACCGAATCTTCGGTTCTAACAACTCTGTTACAGAGTTTCAACTCGCTCTGAGTTCTGAAACTCATTTAAGAGTTCGTGGTTAAACTTGCAACGCAAGATTATCCTATCAAACCAGTTATTCAGTTCTCAACAACTCTTTTCAGAGTTCTCAACTCGTTCCGAGTTTCTTAAAAGAGTTCTAAACCGAATTCATCAAACAAATCAATTGTTCCAGTGAGATAGTACGGTCGGATCGTCAACGGAGAGCAAGTTCGACGCGATCAATCGAAGGAAGCACTCCATCGCTACCAAGAAGAACCCAGTCTTAAACAAAGGGGGGAATCAAATTCATTCTCCTCTCTTTTGTAATCGGAATCCGAATTGTAATTGATTTTGAGAGAATACAAGTCAAATTTTCTTTCATTGTCTTTTTACTACAAATTTCCAACAAACAAAAGATGGCGACTCCGCTGGGGACTAGCTTCTCTGACGAGGAAGTGGTGGCGCAATTCGACGTTCACCTCACCGGGACCACCGTCGAAACTCTCGTCGTAGAGTTCGACCAAGCCAAGTTCGAGGAGGTTCTCTCCTCTGGGTCGCTTAGCCCTAAAGCTAGGCGTGATACCCACAAGACCTCTAAGGAGGTCACCACTGCTGCTGAGATGCCAAAGAGAGCCCTCTCTTTTGGCCAAGACCTTAAACTCGCTCTGCGAGTTGAAGATTCCTCCCCCGTATCATTACGGCACATAATAGGTCAAAAGAGACCTATGTTGGAGGAAAGCCCAATCAACGCCGGCGACGCTGCGGCCAAGGCGTTGAAACAAGCGAAGAAAAACGCCGCTCGATGGAGGAGAAGATCCATGCGGCGAGCATATCTGCGGAATAGCCGAACTTCGGCCCAACGCAAGAACTGCGTTTCTGAAAATTTGCCCGAACCCTGCGTTTCTCCTCCAGAACGCACACTTCGTGGCAACGAACCCGACTATGAGCCTCGGGTTATCCAGCTCAAACGCGACCCTCAATGGCGCGTTGTTCAACCCAGACGCACACCTCAAGAGTGCGTCCCAAAACGTGACCCCCAAAGGCACGTTCAACCGTTCCAACGCACACCACAGCTGTGCGTTCAGTCAAAACAAGACCCCCAGGGGTCTGTTCAATCATCTAAACGCACACCTCAAGGGTGCGTTCAAACAAAACCTGACCCTCAAGGGTCTGGGTCATCAACCAAACGCACATCACAAGTGTGCGTTCAAACAAAGAACGACCCTCAGGGGTCTGTTTCATTATTAAAACGCACATCTCAAGTGTGCGTTCAACCAAAACAAGACCCACAGGGGTCTGTTTCAACATCAAAACGCACGCCACAAGTGTGCGTTCAATCGGGACAAGGTCCACAAGGATCTGTTCCATCAGTAAAACACAGGCCTCGACCTCGTGTTTATAAACCAAAGCGCGACCTTCATGCTTCGCCTCAAGAACATGACACGGTCCGTCAGGTTCAAAAAGGACGGCATGGATTTAATGTTCACGTCTAACCCATTCAAAGGCAGGGGGTTCCATCTCCACCTTCACAAAACCGTTCCCAGGTCTCCGACTTGCGTGAACTACTATCAAGAGGAAGGCCAACACAGCAAGTGGCCCATTCTTGTCAGTGTGAACGGCTCATTTCCGCTGTCCTATCTGAATGCAGTTGTTGTTCACCCACGCCTAGACAGTCGGTGTTCAACAGATTGACGAACGTCGTTAGGCCTCCCAAACGACAACGACGACAGAAGAAAGCTTCCAAAATCGACTATCCTGAGGTTACTATCAACATGATCGGCAGAGGAAGAGCCTCACATTCCGATTCTGACGAGTCACAAAGAAGTCATTCTCCAACTGTTAGGGAAATTTGTGACCAGTTCGAGGGAGTATATCGGAATACTCGGACTCGGACAGGAGCTATTCGCCCGGTTGACTATCAAAAGTTAGCCAGAGGCGTTACAACAAGTGATGAACATTCGGCAATAGCCGAATCTCAATCTTCCAGTTCTGTTGGAGCACGGGAAGTTTCCGCCCACATGACAGGGAACCCCGAAGACATAGCCAAAAGAGTAGACGAGCATCACGTCATACTCCAGGCGCAACAGGAGACACTTCTCCAATTGAAGGATATGCTGGCCCAGCTTCTAGCAGAAAAAGGCCAAAAACCCGAATCTTCCCGGAGGACAATGTCAAAGGGAAAGCACAAAGCTCACGAACATTCAGATCGTGAGACTCACAACCTGGAATCCTCTTCTGAAGGTGAGAAGGAGGTGGAAAGAGAACTGCATCCTCAGTCCACTAAGATGGATGAACTGGAGGCTCGCCTCAATGCAATCGCCAACAGAAGTGAGCTCCGTGAAGAAGGAGTGGTGAGACCTTATCCTGCTGAGTGGGATATAGCTCCATACCCACCGAAGTTCAAGGCCCCTACACTGCAACCCTTCGATGGCACGGGATCACCAAATCAGCACATCTACTACTTTAAATCTCAAACTGGAGATGTAGTAGCAAATGATGCTATCCTGACGCGCTTGTTCATCGGCACCCTTAAAGGGGTAGCCTTTGAATGGTTTATGAAGCTGCCTGCTGGATCTATTCAGAAATGGGTAGATTTGGAAAGGCTGTTCCTGGCCAGGTTCTTCGAGGACGACACAGAAGTTTCTGTCCCGACTCTTCTTGCCACTAAACAAAGGAAAGGAGAGTCCATAAAGGCATATGTGGAGAGGTTCCGCAGCATGGCATTGCGATGCCCTTCAGGTATGACTCAATCTACTCTGGTTGAAACGTGCAGGCACAATTTGCAGACCCAACTCCTCGCTCAGATGGGGGTGGCAGAATGTCGCTCCTGGAGACAGCTGGTTTCGCAAGGAGAACAAGCTGAAGAGATTGTTGCTCGGGTGAAAGCCGAAGAAGCTGCACAGCCCAAACCGCAACAACAACAGCAACGTAATCAGAACAATGCCCAACGATCTAAAGGAAAAGAGACCTTAGCAGCTAATTACACGAGAGTACCGCCTCCCACGAATCAGGGCAAAACGCCTAATAAGCAAAAAACGCCCAAACAATATTCCTTCAAGGAGGAGCATGTGGACACCTTGTTCCAGCTGCTGCGGAAAAATAATAAACTACAGCTTCCTGAAATCCGGAAGCCGGATGAAGCAGGGAAGGTAGATGACCCTAATTATTGCCGCTACCACAGATTCCTGGGTCATCCTACCCGGAGATGTTACATCTTTAAAGATATTCTCCAAAATTTGGTGGACGCTAAGGTGCTCACTCTGAAGCCTGAGCAAAAGACGGTGTCTACCAACATGATAGCAGTGCAGTTCGGTGACTTCCCACCAGTGGCAACCGCAGATGGCGTGGTCCCTATCCACAAGGGTGAAATGCACTTGAAGAATACTGACCTGCATAGTCAGAAAGACAAGGGACTAGTACCCCTTACCACTCCAAAAGGGGAGATCCTGTGGGTTTACCCTGATTTGGTTAGAGATCAACAGTGGACGAACACCTCGTCCAAGAAGAAAAGAGGAAAGGCTAAGGCATCCAACATGATTAGCCCCTCTGTCAATGAGAATGATGATTTGCTCAAACCGCTTACCGACTCAGAAGATGAGAGGATTGTTTTAGCGGCATATCCAGAAGGCAACCCCGGCACTCGGTCAGGAAAGGCTTACTTGAGAGACTACAACCAGAACCCTCAAGAAACTGAAGAACAGCCCCAAGACGCTGGGGGTTCTGTGCCAAAGAAGCCTGCTGATAAAGGGAAGCAAAAGGAGCTCCGGTTCAACAGAAATCTTCACCAGGAATCCGGCGAATCGAGCGTTCCTTTTCAATTTAATGTCATGGCGCAGCTGGCCAACATACCAGCCAGAATTACATTATATGAGCTCCTTAAATTATCAAAAACTACCAAAGAAGCTCTAATTGAAGCTTTGAAGAATACGGAGAGTTTCATCACACAAGTTGCTCCAATTCCCGAAGTTTCTGAAGATCAAACTTGTCGGCAATGTCTGCAAGCTGCAAGAAGTCTACCTTGTATATCGTTCACTCAAGATGATATGCAGGTTAAACACAAACATGACAGACCTTTGTATTACATAGGGTATATCGGATCGTCCGAAATCAGTCGCGTCCAGGTTGACCCGGGCTCCGCACTCAGCATCATGCCCTATAGGGTCATGCAAGTCTTAGGGATCCCTATGCACAGGCTACATACTACTCAGACCACCATCTTCGGGTTCAATGCAAACAGCACTCGACCCTTAGGGAAGATAAAGCTCAGATGCCAGATTGGAGACCTCAAGTCCGAGGTAACGTGTTACATCATAGATGCGGACACTTCCTACAATCTATTATTAGGAAGGCCCTGGATACATGCAAACCGCATTGTCCCGTCTACCCTGCATCAGGTCATGAAATATGCTAATGATGAGGGAGAAGTCCGAACTCTAATTGCAGAAAAGTATCCCTTCCGAGGAGTGGAAAACTTTCACACAGACTCGGTTTTCTACCTGGAATCCCAGGAAAAAGAAGATGCAGACAGTGGCAATGAAGCTGACATTGAACCAGATCCTGAAGAAGATTGTCCGTGGGAATTGAATTTAGATATAATGGGTCAAGATGAGGGTAATAATAATGTACCGAGCGAGGGCGAGTGGTGCATTAATGAAGATTTTCTTTTAGCGTACTTGCCTGATGTGTCCTCTAGTAATGAACCAGTAGAGAATAATTCTAATGCAGGTACTGACCCATGGCACACACTGTGCACGAAAGCATCACTTGCTTTGCCTCTCAAGTCATCCTTTGCCTCGGATGAAGAAGCAGAAGATGTACAGAAGGCTTTCTTCAAAGTCCCGTCCAAAAGGAAAGGGCAGAAGCCAATCTGCTTTGGTAAAGTCAAACCCGAACAACTCAAACAAGGAAGTTCGAAAGAAAACGACGGAAGTCCCTAATTCCATTACCATGAACCCAATTCTATACACTTAATGAAACGAATGGGATATAACTTTAATGAGAAACAGGGTCTGAATTTCGGAAAAGGTAGACGAACCCCAATCCGAATGTCTCTAACTCCTATGGGAAAGCCTCCAGATTATTATCAAAAAACCGGAAGAGGCTTAGGTTATGTCACAACTCCCCCCTGCCTCAGAAAATGATGTCAGTAATTATCTGCGTCAGGATCATTCATCTGGAACATCTTCCTGGGAATCCGATGTTAGTGTCGGACCTTTCTTTAAAAGTCTGACTGTGAACATGGCTTCAACTAGTCACCCTGATGAAGATGCAGGGGGTGATGAAGAGTTAGTCGAATCAACCAACGATCATTGGATCAAACGTCTTAACATCTTATGGGATATGCGCTTCGAACAACGCGAACCACCCACTGAAGATAAGGTGATCCAGGTCAATATGGGAGACGAGTCTGACCCCAAACCTATCTTTATAGCTGAAGATCTGTCATCATCCGAAAAAGAAGACCTTATATCTCTCATCCGAGAATATATAGACGTCTTCGCTTGGAATTATGAAGATATGCCTGGCCTTGACCCGAAGGTTGCCGTGCACCATCTCAACATCGATCCAGATGCAAAACCCGTTAAACAACAACAACGCAGGTTTCGTCCAGAGATCATGGAGTCAATTGAGTCTGAAGTGAAAAAGCTTATAGACTCAGGTTTTGTCAGGGAGGAACAACACCCCGACTGGGTGGCCAACATTGTTCCAGTTCCCAAGAAAAACGGTAAGGTCCGGATATGCATTGACTTTCGCGACCTTAATGCAGCTTGTCCGAAGGACGAATTCCCGCTTCCTATCACGGATGTTATGATCGATAACACCTGCGGATATGAAAGAATGTCTTTCATGGATGGATTCTCCGGGTACAATCAGATCAAGATGCACCCAGACGACGAGAAGCATACCGCATTCAGAACACCGCTGGGGGTGTATTGCTACACGGTAATGCCCTTCGGCCTGAAAAATGCAGGGGCAATGTATCAACGGGCAATGAACACCATCTTCCATGAGTATCTGCGAAAGAAGATCGAGTGCTACGTTGACGACATAGCAGTGAAAAGCTAACATAAAGATGATCATCTTGCAGACTTGAGGACAATGTTCGAAATTATGCGGACACATCAGCTGAAGATGAACCCTACAAAATCATTTTTTGGGGTATCAAGTGGAAAATTCCTGGGATTTATCATCACATCCAAGGGAATTTCTCTTGATCCAGAGAAAGTACGTGCCATTCAGGACATGTCCCCTCCGAAAAATCTCAAAGAGCTCAGAGGTTTGCAAGGTAGATTAGCCTACATTCGAAGATTCATATCAAATCTTTCTGGGCGCTGCCAGCCTTTCTCTAAGCTCATGAAGAAAGGGATATCTTTTGTTTGGGATGCTGAGTGTCAAAGAGCATTCGAGGAGATTAAGAGATATCTCACTCAACCGCCAGTTCTCGTGGCCCCGATATCAGGAAAACCATTCCTGTTATATGTGAGGGCTATGGATCATTCTCTCGGAGCTTTGTTAGCCCAGAACAACGATCAAGGTCAAGAGCAAGCCATCTATTATCTGAGCAGGACTATGATGGGAGCCGAACACCGGTACAATCCGGTCGAAAAAGAATGTCTCGCCTTGGTATTCGCAATTCAAAAGATGCGACATTACCTAGTTGGACAAACCATTCAGGTCATCTCTAAGGTGAATCCCTTGAGAGTTCTGATGACGAAACCATCATCTCTGAATTGCCGACTCGCAAAGTGGGCCATTCTTTTGTCACAGTATGACATGCAGTTCATGCCTCAAAAGGCAGTCAAGGGTCAAGCTTTGGCAGACTTCTTAGCCGATCACCCAGTATCAGGAACGTCTAAGTTGTATGAAGAATTACCTGACGAAGTCGCTGAAGCTTGCGTCATCCAGGAAGCTACGCAAGTGTGGAAGTTATTCTTTGACGGCGCGTCTAGAGCAAACCCTCATGGAGCAATCACTGCGGGAGTAGGAGTAGTATTAATCTCTCCGAATGGTCATGTAATCCCAAGGGGATTCTCCCTAATCGAACCTTGCACCAACAATGTAGCGGAGTATAATGCTCTGCTATTAGGAATGCAATGTGCCGAAGAACTTAATGTTCAGAACCTCGAAGCTTACGGTGACTCTCAGCTAATCGTTAATCAAGTCCGGGGAGAATACGAAGTACGTCATGAAGATTTGATCCCATACTACTTCGCGGTGCTAGAACAAGCTCAAAGGTTCGAAGGTTTCTTCATCGAATATGTACCACGAGCTCAGAATACGTATGCAGATGCTTTAGCCTCTTTGGCAACTTCATTAGCACTGCCACCGGAAGTTGAAACAACGATTCCAGTCATGGGACGGAGATTATGCTTTTCCAAGATCCCCATAGAGGAAGACCCAGACGAGACGACGTCAGGAGAAGTCTGTACGGCATTTATGGAGTTTGAAGCTAGGGATTGGCGGTTCCCCTACATCGACTATGCCCTATATGGCATTCTGCCCGATGATCCTAAAGAAGCAGCTTCTATCAAACGAAAGGCCCTCCGATTCTATTACGATGCAGTTTCTCAAGTCCTGTATCGCAAATCACACGATGGAGTCTTACTTAGATGCCTTTCCCGAAATGAAGCGAAGGAGGCCCTCAAAGAGGCTCATGACGGATTGTGTGGGGCTCATCAGCCCGGAGCTAAATTAGGAGATCGCCTCCGACGAATCGGCTATTATTGGCCGAAAATGTTTTCAGACGCGGTTGACTATGCTAAATATTGTCACGCATGTCAAATTCATGGAGACTTTATCCACCAAGCACCTGGAAATCTACACCCTACGTCGGCGTCCTGGCCTTTCGAAATGTGGGGTATGGATATTGTAGGACCGATTTCCCCTCCGACGTCCAAGGGACACCGGTTCATTCTGGCTGTGACCGATTACTTCTCTAAATGGGCGGAGGCAGTCCCGTTAAAAGAAGTCAAGACTTCAAATGTAATCAAGTTCATCAAACATCACGTCGTCTACCGTTTTGGAGTACCACGACGAATAGTTCACGACAACGGGACGCAATTCGTCAGCTTTGGATTCAAGAGATTCTGTGATAAATTCAGGATCCAAAGTATTGCATCTACGGCGTATTATCCGCCGGCGAATGGTCTTGCAGAAGCATTCAATAAAACCATAGTAAAGCTTCTCAAGAAATTCGTCTCCAAGAGTCGACGTGATTGGGACGAAAGACTCGGCGAATGTCTGTGGGCCTACCGCACAACGGTGAGAACCCCTACACGAGCTACACCATTCTCTTTGGTATACGGCTGTGAGGCGGTATTGCCATTAGAGATTCAGATCCCTTCTCTGAGAATCGCGGTGGCAACCGGATTAACGGAAGAAGAAAAACATCAACGACGTCTGCAAGAACTCGAAGCCTTAGACGACAAACGACTCAAGGCTCAGCAGCAAATTGAATTGTATCAAGCCCGTATTTCCAAAGCCTACAACAAAAAGGTTAAGGAACGGATTTTTAAGAAAGGCGATCTGGTTTTGGCTAACAGACGACCCATGGTGATGACACACAAAACCAAAGGGAAGTTTAATCCTAAATGGGAAGGGCCATTCGTAATAGATTCAGTCTATTCGGGTGGAGCTTATCGTCTTATCAATCAAAAAGGAGACAGGCTCATGATGCCAATTAATGGAAAATTCCTTAAGAGATATTTTCCGTAAATCATGAAGTCCACTTCTTATTCTTGTAAATTCCAGCCGAGTCGGGCTGGGGGTTGCCAATTCATAATGCATTTCGGGAATAAATTGTAATTTGTCTTGTATGTCGTCATGTTAACATTACACCTCTGACGATTGAAGTTTTCTGAAGTTATTCTAAATAATAATGAAGAGAATGTCAGTTGCACTTATGACTTTCGTTTTATTCTTCGTCATCTCGAATTAAAATTCAGCAAGAAGAGATAATGAAGACTAAAATGATTTCGTTTTCATTCAACATTACAAATTTACGTACAAAAGTGAAGACGATTGAAGTAAAAGCGATACACAATTATTCTTTAACAAAAAGAAGTGCAAATCCTAAGCGTTGGGATCCATCAGCTTAAAAGACTTGAGCTTGGATTTTAAAGCTGATATTTTATCATCACGAGCCTTCTTGACTTCTTCTGTTATCTTATTCTTGAGTTCCTCTTCATCTGGTGCTGCTGCTGCGAGCTCTCGTCTAATCTTATCAGCGGTGGCAAGTTCGTCGCAATAACCTTTGAGGAGCCCGTCACAATAACCAGCCAAGCCTTTGAAAATTTCCATACCGTCGGCGAGTTGAGCATTTATTTGCGGTATCTCAACGCCAGCACGAGTAAGTTCCGTTGCTTTATCCCGGAGACCAATAGCAAGATCGCCCATGTCGCCTTGTGCCCGGAGAAGTTCCTCACGCAAGTGAGCAACACGAGATTCTGCTTCGGATAAGCTCTTCTGGAGAACCTCTTGCTGTTGCGCTTTTAAAGCCTTAGCCTCAGAGAGAGCTTGATCCACTTCGGGTCCTATATCGTCGCGTTGCAGCATGGAGAGGAATTCTAGTTCGTATTCCAGAATGATGAGGCCCTCGTGACAATTTTCGGTCCATACTATATCCCCCTGATCCCTAATCTTGGCGACACACTCTAGCAGATGAGGTTCAAAGACCTTGAAACTCACATCCCCAAGGCTGACGACGTCAATGGTTATTTGCATCCAATGCTCTAGTTGTTCGATAAGTTTCCTCAAAGTCCCCGAACTTGGAGGTGGAGCAGTTGGATAAGTAAAACAACTCGCATAATCAGTGCGAATAGGACGGTCGACAGCTTTAGAAGACGGCCCCTCGGGCATACTTGGTGCTGGATCCGGGATGGTTAACCCCTGCCCAGCTGCCGTTATTTTGGGACCAGAAGGAGTAGCCGGGAGTATGGTCTCCTCTGTCTCCTCAGGAGACGCAACATGTGCCGACTTGATGGCATCCCCCATCAACTTGGACTTTTTGGAAGTCTTAGCTGCAGTAGGTTTCCGCTTGCGTATTTTCTTGTCATACTTGGCAACCTCATCAGCAGTAAGAGCCTTCTTCCCTGATGATCTCATAGAGCGAGACTTAGGAAGAGGTGCACTCTCGAAAATTTCTTTAGTGTCCTCTTCTTCAGAAGGTTTAGCAACAGGTAATTCCTTCGGGATCTCTTCGATTCCAGCTGCCTCTCGCTCACAGGACAGATAATCCTCAATACCCGGTAATCGAGTCCTGCCAGAACCACTTCTCGACTTATAAAGCCCACGGATTTCGTTTATACACGAAGTGTATATATCATATTCTGGGATTTGAGAAGCCTTGTCAAACCAATCGCGGAAATCCGCCACAGTGGAGCAGCTAGGCGGCAAACTAGGCAAAGTGAATTGCGCATTGGTTCCTCGGGCGAGGAAGAAATACCAAGCACGGGCCCCTTCATATAAATTTCCAATATGAGCTAATCGCGGGTTAGGGTTGCCAACATAAAGCTGGTCATACCCAAATTGTCGAGCGAAGCGCGAAGGGATATAAGGCTCAATTATGCATCTCTCGCCTAATCGAAGGACCAAGTAGCCCACTCGGATGGCGAGAAGCCATTGGAAAGTTCCCATGTTCAAGAGTGAGGACCCCTTAAAAACCACATCACCAAACTTCGGGCCTTCTTCTTCAGCCCCGTCGAAACAAGGGCGGCAGCAAAAAAGATCATAATTGTTTTCCAGAGATAAGAGTTGTCTGGCCCGGACTATATACACAGTCGTCCATGTGGCCGACTCAAGCCTCTGGATGAAAGGAACAGAAGTTTCATTGTCATGCACGATCCCCGTCATTAACGAGGGACAATGCAGCACGAACCAAGCCACTAGATAAGTATAGGGCATGGGAACACGGGGTTGAAAAGTCTTCCAGACTTTCCTCCCGGCAATATTCATCTCTTTGACATCAAGGAGTTCTGAGGTCAAATCTCGTAAGCCTCTCTGCAGGCAGCCCGTCATTGCAGGGAGAAGACTTAGTGGTTTCCCATAAGTTAAGAGGACAGCGGGATAAACTACCTCAACCAAGATTGATTCTGTCGGTCTCGACGGCACAACGCACCGTTTCAACCATAACATCAAGAAACTAGCAAAGAGTGCCATGTCAGAAATGGAAGTAGCGGCTTGATGATGAAAGCTCTCAAACTCACTGCCAGCTTCGAACCCATCTTCTAAATGTTGATTCTTATAAACAGACTGAGGAGCTTTGATGCGGGCTTTAATACTCCCAGCGGAGTTGACAGCAAGACGGGTCACCTTAGAGTCTTTCTGACCCAAGTTCTGAAATAAGTAATCCGCCCAAGCAGTATGCATAAGGCCACTCCCGCGCGTTCCGGCAATTTGAGCGCAGATATGGAAATGACACATTAATTCCCAAAAAGTGTCATAAATTTCCGGATGAGCAGTCTTTAAAATGGATAGTTCCTCAGTGGTGGGGACAAACTCTTCATATGGCGTTTGGCCAAAAGATAGTCCCGATATCACATGCATCTCGTGGAGAGCAAATCCCAACTCCCCAACAGGTGTGAAGAAAGTGCAGCTATCCGGATTGTACCGCTCCAGCATAGCATAGAAGCAGGGATAGTTCTGAACAATCCCGCGTCTCGTAGCCTATACTGATAGCGTAAGGCCAGATTGAGTAAGAGGCTCCTTGAGTTCCTCTAAGACAAAATCCACCATCCTAGTCCACCAGCCGTCCTCTCCAGAGAACAACCAGCCTGGAGAACGAAAAGCTTGTGCAGGGAATTCCCCGCGAGAAGCAAGAAACTGGCGTATGAACATGTTCGCTGGAAGAGGCGCTTCCCGACTAAGTTCTTTCTTCTCAAATCTACCGGGTCTCAAACCTTTGAGCTGCCCGCCAATTTGAACACGAGAAGATCGACCAGATCCAAACGATACATTCTCCTTCTCTTTGACAAGTTCGAAGGCCAGACCCCTGCGACCACCAACACTCAGGAAGTAGGAAAGTGGGTACAATCTCTTCATACTAGGAAGGAACAGTAATCGATCATCGACTCTTCGTAGCATCCGGGAGTCCTCTACACACCCAACTTGCCCATCAGCAGATATATGGTCCCCGAACAAAAATGATGGTTTGACAAATTGATCCAAACCCACAGGAGTTTCCAGATCCACATCGGTGATCAGAGCTCTAAGAGTGGAACTCCCAGCAAACCTAATCAAATGTGCCCGCTCCAAGCTTGGGAAAGTGCACAAAGGAATTTCTCTGCAAAGACCAAAAGCTTTCCCCACTTCTGGATCATCAGTGTAGTTGAAATGCTGCTCCGGTAGAAGTGGCATATTGGGAAAAAGCACTGTAAAATCAGAAGCAAGGGTTAGTAGCAGAAATAAATTGCTAATACGAAAGACAAATTCCACGTGTCAAGAGTTAAATACAAGGGACAACCCTTGTAACAACATTTGAACGTAGACATTTGAACGCAGAGATCAAACCCTGCGTTATCAACATTTGAACGCAGAGGTTGAGCCTTGCGTTATAATATTTAAACGCAGAGGTCAAGACCCGCGTTCAAACTTCATATCCGAACATAAGAGTCTTAACTCTATGTTTCCTTAAACGCAGCCTTAAGTCTGCGTTTTCTTTTTTTAACGCAGAACCCCAACTCTGCGTTCCCAATTTTAATATAGAGACTGGGCTCTATGTTTCTTAAACGCAGAAGTTTAAGTCTGCGTTTCCAATTTATAACACA
>BQKN01061505.1:0-29100 GCA_022839385.1 Asparagus kiusianus | reverse complement strand
CAAAAGAACGGCGAGACGGTTGAAAACTTCGTGAAAAGATTCCGGAACAAAGCTATGAATTGCAGGGATCCGGTCAACGAGGATTTCATCCTTGAGACTTGCCACAACAATTTGACGCTCGACATCCTTGAAGCCATGGGAATGGCGCCGTCTAAAACCTGGAAGGATTTGAAGATGCGGGGAGAGCGAGCTGAACGATTCCTCAAGAGGAAGAAAGCGGAGAGAGGGCAAATACCTAATAATGCCCCGCAACCAAATTTTACCCCCAAGGGTAAAGGGAAGGCGCATGCAAATGCGGTAGTCGCAAATCAAGTCTTTGAAGTGCAAGCACAACCGCAACAGCAGCAACAGCCGCAGCAGCCGCAACAGCAGCAGCAGAGGGCGCCCCAACAACCCAGGTGGCAGCAACAGCCCCAGAAGCAAAAGGTTGGGGAGCCGAGGTTCCCAAAAGTCTACTCGTTCAAAGAGGATGAAATCCCCGGTATCTTCAAGTATTTGGTCGAGAACAATAAGATCAAGCTGCCGCCGATTCAGGATCAAGAAGATGCCAAGAGGGTCAATGACCCGAAATACTGCGCATTCCACCGAGCGGTGCACCATCCTACCAAGGTATGCTACGCCCTCAAAGATAAGATTCAGGCCCTAATCGATGTTGGGGTTATTACTATGAAGCAGCCCAAGGAGAAAAAGGTGGGCGCAAACACCGTATCCATTAACTTTGGATCTGTTCCCTCGAGTTGGTTCCAACACGAGTCGGTGATCAAAGCGGCGGTAAAGACAGTAAATGATGATCCGCACCAACAGCGTCAGAAAGGGCTTGTGCCACACACAGCCCCAAATGGCGAGATCTTGTGGGTTCATCCGGACTTGATTGCAGATGAACAATGGGCCGGGACCTCTTCCACAAAGAACAAGAAGAAGTCGAAGAGAAAGGGCAAATCGTGCTACGGTGCCTCTGCTATACCGGGGGTGGATGATGACAGAATTCCAACCTTCCCGCTTTCTGAAGACGAGCAGGAAGCCTTTGCAACTCGAAGCGGGAACGAGTATCATTTTAAGTATCCAGATGCTACCGAACAGTTGGGTACCAAAACCCCACCTTCCAAGACGCTGGCAGAGTTGGGGATTTCAGCAATTCCCCCAACACCAGCAGCTAAGGAGAGAATCCCACAAAAGGATAAGGGAAAAGAGCCTGTATGTCAAGAAGCTCAGAACCCGAGGCCGTCTCGATTCAATCATCCAATTGGATGAGACAAACCGGGGAATACAAGCTCTCCACCTCATTTCGACATCATGGCACAATTGGCCAACATCCCGGCCAGGATAACTCTATACGAGTTGCTGCGGTTGTCAAAAGATACGAGGAAAGCCTTGCAAGAAGCTTTGAATGATTCGGAAGCCTTCTTGACTCGCATCAAACCATCTCCTGAAGAACCGGAGTCCTCAGCTCAACAATGCAATTTGGCGGCTCATCACTTTCCCTGCATCTCTTTCACCAAAGAAGACATGCAGACAAAGAACTCAAATCATGATAGGCCGTTGTACTTCACCGGGCATATTGGCTCCAGCGTTGTCAACCGGATCCAAGTCGATCCGGGTTCCGCTGTTAGCATCATGCCATTCCGATTGATGCATCATCTCGGAATCCCGACTAGCAAATTAGCTTCCACTGGCACGACGATTTATGGATTCAACACCAGCGGGTCCAAACCCTTGGGGAAGATCCGAATCAAATGCCAGATTGGGGATTTGAAGTCGGAAGTAACATGCTATGTGATTGACGCGGAAACATCCTATAATTTACTGTTGGGTCGGCCTTGGATCCACGGTAACCTTATAGTTCCGTCAACTCTGCATCAGTGCCTCAAATATGTGGGCACAGATAATGAAGTCAAGACGGTGGTCGCGGACAAGCAACCGTTCAAGGGATTGGAGAATTATTTCACCAATTCCCTTTTATACGGCGCTGAATCCGATACTGAACCATCGGCCCAAGGAACGGACAGCGGAGATGAAGCTGATACCGAACCAGGGTTTGATTATGATGGCGGTTTTGTTTTAAACGACATTGTACCCATTGTAATCAATCTTGACGATGATGAATCATCGGAAGATAGTTGTAATTGGCAACTTGCCGAAGAACTATCAATAAACGATGATTTAGAGTACTCGACGGGTCTCGATGATATCACCAACGAACTCTATACTAACCCTGATTTTTATATGCCTCTTCAATCATTTTGTTTGATGAAGAAGCAGGTACACGACCCTTGCGGAACAACGCTCATCATCCCCGCAGGGATTGGGGGTGGAAAGGAGGTCGTCTACGGCAAAGGAAGAGCATCTCCGATACCCGACCACTTCATGGAAGAGGAAGACGACGATGATAAACCGGCCCGTCATCTATCCAGATATGATGCGAAAGCGCGTAACATGATGGAAAGGCACGGGTATGACTTCAAGCTTGGAGAGGGTCTTTTCTTTGGTCGAGGTCCACGGGTTCCACCACGGATGGCCTATGTACCGAAAGGAAAACCCGATGATTATTATCGCCACAAAAGAGGTCTAGGCTATGTCTCATCAGACGATGAGTGTGGCTGTCAAATCATCGACCAGATTGCTAACAAGACTAGGAAGGGATATTCTTCCGACTCTTCGGGTTGGGATTCCGATGCTAGTCTTGGTGAAACGTTCAAAAAGTTGATGTCGAACATGGTCACGGTTGATCCAACGACAATAGAAGAAGATGATAAGATGCTGACATGGGAAGACCCGTGGGTTCATCACTTAAGCATGCAGTACGGTGACCGGTTCGAGCAAAGAGAGCCTCCTACCGAAGACCAAGTCGTCCAGGTGAATATGGGAACCGAGGAGAATCCAAAGCCAATATTCATCAGCGACAGCCTCCTACCTGAGGAGAAGGAGGAGTTGATTTCTCTTATCCAGGAGTATATCGACGTATTCGCCTGGAATTATGAAGACATGCCAGGTCTCGATCCAAATATAGCGGTGCATCGTCTCAACATTAAGCCGGAGGTCAAACCAGTCAAACAACAACAACGACGGTTTCGTCCGCAAATGATGAAAGCAATCGAAGCTGAAGTCAAAAAGCTCATCGACTCAGGATTCATCCGGGAGGAGCAACATCCCGAATGGCTTGCTAATATTGTTCCGGTCCTGAAGAAGAACGGGAAGATCCGGATATGCATTGACTTCAGGGACCTCAATGCTGCTTGCCCAAAAGATGACTTTCCTCTCCCCATCACGGATGTTATCATCGACAACACGTGTGGGTTTGAGAGGATGTCCTTTATGGATGGTTTCTCTGGTTACAACCAGATAAAGATGCATCCAGATGATGAAAAGCACACCGCATTCCGAACACCTCTTGGCATATTCTGCTACACAGTCATGCCCTTCGGCTTGAAGAATGCAGGTGCTACATATCAGCGAGCTATGTCGAAGATCTTTCAGGAACATCTCCGAAAGACCGTCGAATGCTACGTGGACGATCTGGTCGTGAAAAGTCGTGATAAGAAAGATCACATTAAAGACTTGAAGACCATGTTCGACTTGATGCGGGCCCATCAATTAAAGATGAATCCCACTAAGTCTTTCCTCGGAATGGCTAGTGGTAAATTCTTGGGATTCGTTGTCACCACCAAAGGTATTCACATTGATCCTGACAAAGTGAAGGCGATCAATGAATTGCAACCTCCGAGGAACCTCAAGGAGCTCAGAGGATTGCAAGGGCGATTGGCGTATATCCGTCGGTTTATCTCAAACCTTTCGGGGAAATGCCAACCGTTCTCCAGGCTCACAAAGAAGGGTGTGTCATTCGTATGGGACGAGGCCTGTCAAAAGGCGTTCGAGAGTATCAAAGAATATCTCTCGAAACCTCCCGTACTCGTTGCACCGAAATCGGGCAAACCGTTCTTGATTTATGTCAAGGCGACGAGCCACTCATTAAGTGCATTGCTTGCACAAGATGACGATAACGGTCACGAGCAGGCGGTATACTACTTAAGCCGAACCATGGTAGGCGCAGAATCTCGATATCCCATGATTGAGAGGGAATGCCTAGCCTTAGTGTTCGCTATCCAGAAGATGCGGCATTATTTGGTTGGACAAACCATCTACGTCATCTCCAAAGTTAACCCGGTCCGAGTGTTCATGACTCAACCGGCTTCCATGAGCTGGCGATTAGCGAAGTGGGCTTTACTCTTGTCCCAATACGATCTGCACTTCAAACAGCAGAAGTCAGTAAAAGGACAGGCCATCTGCGATCTCCTGGCATCTAATCCAACGACGGACGCCGCCGAGATATATGATGATTTACCTGATGAAACCCACAAAGTCAACGCAACTTCACACCAACAAGTGTGGCGTTTGTACTTCGATGGCGCTTCACGGGCAGCTAATGCCACAAGTGCTTCTGGATGTTCGAAGGTCTCCTCCGGAGTTGGAGTGGTCCTAGTTTCCCCAGGAAAACATGTGATGCCTCGAGCCTACTCATTAACCGAGCCATGCTCGAATAATGTGGCAGAGTACAACGCACTGATTATAGGACTCAACTTCGCCAAAGAGCTGGGGGTTGAGTATCTCGAAGCTTTCGGTGATTCTCAACTGATAGTCAAACAAGTCCAAGGGGAATACGAAGTCCGAAGTCAGGATTTAATTCCTTATCACAAGATGGCGGTGGAGCTGGCGGAGTCGTTTGAAGGATTCTTCATCGAGCACGTTCCGCGGTTGCAGAACACCTACGCAGATGCGTTAGCAGCTTTAGCTGTATCCCTGGCACAGCCACCCGGAACAGAGCAATTTGTTACGGTAGAAACTCACCAACTCTTAGTGCCGCTTCACGATGAAAATGGCAGGGAAGAAGAGGTTCAGGAGGTGCACACAACTCAGGCCGAGTTTGAGCCCCGGGATTGGCGCTTCCCCATCATTGACTACGTCCTACATGGGATCTTGCCAGAAGACGTGAAGGAGAGAGAGTCGATCAGACGAAGAGCTCCGAGATTCTACTATAATACGGAGAATCGAACGCTATACCGCAGGGGGTATGATGGCATGCTGGCACGTTGCCTATCAACCAAAGAAGCTGAAGAAGTGCTTAAAGAGGCACATGAAGGAGAGTGCGGCGTGCACCAACCTGGTCCCAAGCTCTATGATCGCATAAGGAGAATGGGATACTTTTGGCCCTCCATGATGCACGAGGCAATCGTATACGCCCGGAAGTGTCACGCGTGTCAGGTACACGCGAATTACATGCACCAGCCTCCGGAACATCTACATCCTTCGGTTACGTCGTGGCCGTTCGAGACCTGGGGAATGGACATTGTTGGTCCTATAAATCCTCCGTCAGTCAAAGGTGACCGGTTCATCCTGGCAATCACTGATTACTTCTCTAAATGGGCTGAAGCAATTCCACTCAGAGAAGTCAAGACGAGCAACGTCATTGCATTCATCAAGCACCATATCATCTACAGACATGGTGTTCCAAGACGAATCATACACGACAATGGTCCTCAATTTATCAGCAACGCCTTCATAAGGTTCTGCGAAAAGTTCAAAATTCAGGACATCTCGTCAACGGCTTATAATCCCACAGCAAATGGATTAGCTGAAGCCTTCAACAAGACTATCATAAAGCTCTTGTCAAAGCTTGTGAAAAATAACAAGCGAGATTGGGATGATAAGCTCGGCGCAGCTCTATGGGCCTATCGTACCACTGTACGTACACCAACCGGCGCAACCCCGTATTCACTGGTATACGGATGTGAAGCCGTTCTCCCTTTGGAAGTTCAAATTCCATCTCTTCGG
Source organism: Asparagus kiusianus (assembly GCA_022839385.1). NCBI lineage: Eukaryota > Viridiplantae > Streptophyta > Magnoliopsida > Asparagales > Asparagaceae > Asparagus > Asparagus kiusianus. The sequence goes on along the minus strand of BQKN01061505.1, from coordinate 23,274 downwards.
ATCGCTCTTGCAACCCAGATGACGACCGAGGAACAACATCAGAAGCGCCTCGAAGAACTCGAGATGCTCGACGAAAAGCGCCTGGAAGCTCAGCAGCATATTGAGTTTTACCAAGCCAGAATTTCTAGAGCCTTCGACAAAAAAGTTCGACAAAGGAGTTTTAAGGAAGGGGACTTGGTCTTAACCGAGAAACGTCCCATGATCCTTAACTCCAAGAAGAAAGGCAAATTTGAACCCAAATGGGAAGGACCGTTCGTAGTAGAAACAGTTTACTCGAACGGCGCCTATCGCCTAGCCACCAAAGATGGTGACCGGCTCATGATGCCAATAAATGGCAAATTTCTGAAGAGATACTATCCTTAGTATCCTCAGAAGAATTGAGGTACCGGGAAGTTCCCGGAAGAATACCACATCGGGGTATTCTTAGGGATAACCCGGTCGCTGATGAACGAGAAATCAATATTCGAATTCCGAATATTCTTGTTTGTTAGAATCTAACTCTCACAAGCACTTTTTTGCTGAGATAAGATCTAATCATTCGATGGATTAATCTTTCCTCACAAAACTTTCAGTGGTTCCTGACTACTCATAGTCTCCACCACACAATTCCAGCTTGGTCAAACCTTACTACAGTTAGGGCCAAAGCCAAATTCCCCTCTCGATTCCGTCAATGAACGAGAGGTCCACAAATCGAGCGATCGAACCTTCTTTCGGTTATGATCATTCTCACACTCCCCACTTGGTCAAACCTTACTACAGTTAGGACCACAACCAAAATCCCTTCTCGATTCCTTCAATGAACGAGAGGCCCAATTTCAAATCGAATGACCAAACCTTACGACAGTTAGGGTCGTTTGAACCTTTCGATTCGATAATCAAACCTTACGACAGTTAGGATTATCCGAATCTTTTTCGATTCTTGGAGTGGAGATCCCACTCCTAGTTTCATCTTCAGGATCCTGGGGGTGGATATCCCACCTCGAGTTTCCTTTCCTGCTGAAGATAGAATATAAAATTCTTCCTCTTCAGAGTCAAATGACCAAACCTTGCGACAGTTAGGGTCGTTTGAACCTTTCAATTCGAGTAACCAAACCTTACGACAGTTAGGGTTATCCGAATCTTCTCGATTCTCGGAGTGGAGATCCCACTCCTAGTTTCACCTGTCGGATTCTGGGGGTGGAGATCCCACCCCGAGTTTCCTTTCCTGCTGAAGATAGAATATAAAATTCTTCCTCTTCAGAGTCAAATGACCAAACCTTACGACAGTTAGGGTCGTTTGAACCTTTCGATTCGATAATCAAACCTTACGACAGTTAGGGTTATCTGAATCTTTTCGATTCTCGGAGTGGAGATCCCACTTTTAGTCTCCCATCTTTTCCCCATCTTTGCTTTCAGAAAAGACAGGGATGAAGTCAACGCCTAACCAGTGTTGCCGGGTAGTCTTTCCCGTGAGAAAGACGAAGTCTATGAATTCAAAATCATAGCGATCTTTTCCCCTATCTTTGCTTTCAGAAAAGACAGGGATGAAGTCAACACCTAACCAGTGTTGCCGGGTAGTCTTTTCCGTGAGAAGGACGAAGTCTATGTATTCAAAATCATAGCACCTTTTCCTCTGTCTTTGCTTTCAGAAAAGACAGGGATGAAGTCAACGCTTAACCAGCGTTGCCGGGTAGTCTTTCCCGTGAGAAAGACGAAGCCTATGTATTCAATTTCATAGCATTAAGTCTAAGAAAAGCAGTTTTCTTAGCACAACGTTACATGCGGAACGGATCTAGATAATTCGCATGCTAGCCCGATTCAAACGGCAATCGGTAAAGGCAAGTCAAACCCGTTGAAGGCTGGGGGTTTGCCAAAAATCCCAAAGTCAGTGCCTAACACGCATTGCCGGTTAGCCCTTAACCGTAAAAAGGGACAAAAGCCCACATATTCCACATTGTGGCAGGTTGTTATTAATAACACCATAATCCGGGCTTCACACGCACGGGGAATTTTATCCCGAAGCCTAATAAGGGATAAGTCATCGCCTAATACGCGGTGCAAGGCGCCCTTTTTCCATATAAAAAAAATGAATGATGATAGAGTTACGAACTCAAAGTCATAGCATTAAGGGCTGGGGGTGCACCAAAACATCCTGTTAAAAGAAGCAAGTACAGAGTCTCTCATAAAGGATCAAGCCAAAAGCATACAACAGCAAGTCCGTCAACCCGAAGGCAACCGACGGCTAAGAATATGAGACTCTAAACCAGAGAGCCTGTCCATATAGCCCTGCTCGAACTCCGCCTGCAGGCTAGCTCGGACAGAATCTTCAGAACTGTTGAGAACCTCCGCGGCTTCGCGTTGCAGCTTCATCAACCCCTCCTGTGCTGATCCCAGCCTATCGAGTGTCCAGTCACGAGAACGCTCCAATCCAACCAGGTCCTCAGTAATTATAGCAGCAGACTCTTCGGCACGTCCCAAGGCCTCCTTCAGCCTAGCTATCTCTGCACGAGTGGAATCTAGGGAGCTGAGTAACTCGCCTCTGCTGGTGTCCTTCCTCGCCAGAGCAGCCATCAGCTGTCCGACAGTATGCTCACGTGATCGGAGCTCGCTGCCAACGGAAGATCTCAGGTCACGCCACTGCGTTAACCTATCCTCCACCTGAGAAGATGCAAAAGAGGAAGCTCCACCAGCCTTCAGCTCCCTCAGCTCTTGAACCTCTGACTCCAGGATAGCGAATTCAGCAGTAAAAGAATCGGCCAGCTCCGGATGTCCTTCCTCCCTCATCATCATCATATGACGAGAGAAGGAACGCCTGAACTGATCGAAACAGCATCCCCTGTGAAGAAGCTTCTCGATCATGCCATTATAGAAGGTCGTAAAATATCCCAGGTCTATACGAAAAACGTCTCGGTCTGGATCGGTATCGACCAAAAGAGCGTGAACATGCTCATAAAGAGAAGATCGAGATCCTGAAAGCAGCAATACAAGAAGCTAAAGGACTATCAAAAATAATCAGAAAACCCGAAAGAGGAATTCGAGGCATACCTATACCGGCAGAAGTCCCCTCGGGTTGAGATCCGACAGAAGCCGAAGTCACGACAGGAGTGGTCATGGGGGGTGTATCAACCCTCGTGGGCAAGTCAGTCGTACTACTCGGTGGAGGTGGAAAAACGCCCGCAGCTGTAGCAGCATCAGGCACATCGCCTGGTCCTACAGTTAAGCTTTCTTATTAGCCAAAATGGAAATTTAGGCAAGTAAAGAAAAACGGGATCGGATATATACCTGTGAATGAACCACTCCCAAAGAGTGGTCTCATAGGTCTTTCCGAAGTCTGTTCGGCCAACATATCGGCCAGTAATCCAGCATCGGGCCTCGAGAAGCTGGGAACAGGAGCATGCTCCCGTACCCCGAAGCCTACATCTGGAAAGACTCCATCCTCAGCTAGTTCTTCTCTGGCAGCATCTGCAAGACAACCAGAGGGTTGGAGAGATGCACAAAAGAGAAAGCAAAGCACAGAATTCCTAAGAAGGATATCCTTGAATAGAGATATACCTGAGTATGGGATGGTGGGATCGACGCTGCTCACCGGCTCAAGATCAATATTCAGGTCAATGCCTAAGGAGCCATCATGAAGAGCGTCGCACATTTCTTGCATAAAGCAATCCATGTGGTCGGATCCAGGAAATGCCGGAGCCAGGGGAAGCTCACCCTCTTCAAAGATCCCTGAAATCCAGAACACGATTATGAATCCCAAAGATAAATCACCCCAAAGCAACAAAAATGCATTCAAAAGGTGTTATCTTCCTCACCACCGGCAATGTCGTTCAAGTCCGCTCCACACGAACGCCGATCCCTAGGTGGCTTGGGAACAGTCTCTTTCCTCTTCAAAGTACCAGCTCTACTGGAACCCACAGGTCGATCATGCGTAGGCTTACTACTCATAGTAGCTCGGTCATCAGGCCCTGAGCCCGTGAAGTGAGAAGCAAGTGGCTCATGATCACCAGAGGTCCTACCTGAAATGATGACATTCATAAATGCCAGCTGGATTCAAGAAGGGAAATCAAAGGGTATATGACAAACCTGCACCGAGTTCTCCTTGGTCGGTGTCTATATCCGCAAACCCCCCCTCAGGAGTCTCGACCTCATCATCCATAGGGAGAGACCCCGCATCATCTCTGCTGGAGAGGGAGGATTTACCACGCCTCTTCCTCTGCTTCCGAGCAATCTCAGCCTTACGAGCAGCCATCATGGCGGCCTGCACTGAGTGATCAGACTCCAACTCTGAAAGGCTCTTCACGCCTATGAATTCATAAGCAGAAAGAAGCCACTTGCAGCTGAGAAAAGTGATCATTGGCTTACGCCTATAAGAGGGAAGAGCAAAGCGGGCTCCGGTGCAGCCCGCCATGGTCCACAACCACGCTCGCACGCCGTCAACTAGTCCTCCCTCAACCCTCAGACCGTGGCTGGGGTTCCCGATATATAGCTGGTCATAGCCGAATTGGCGAGCAAAGCGGCAAGGGAGGTAAGGCTCTATGTAGCATCGGTTCTTCACCCGAAAGACAAGATACCCGACACGGATGTTAATCAACCAACGAAAACACCCGATGTCGAGAATGGTGCGGTTACTCTGGGGCTTCTCCTCATCAATCAACACGTCGCCATATCGGCCCGAAAACTGAGGGAAACACTTAAAGAACTCCCAACCCTTGCGGACTTGAAGCTCCTGCTGAACGTCCTCGAATTTCTTCCCGAGCCATCTACTCTTCTCCAACAGCTGCAGATATGGAACAGGAACATCAACAGCACTAGGCGCTGACATCAGTCCAGGACGGTGAAGAACGAGCCACGCCATCGGATATGCGTAGGGGAGCTCGACCTTAGGACAGATAAGCTCGGTAGATATCTCAGGACCCACCTGAGTAAAGCTACGGACCACGCTCCTAAGCCCGCAATGGATGTTGGCCACCATCACCGGGAGCAAAGAAAGCTCTCTCCCATAAGCTAACTGAACCGTGGGAAAAAGCACCTCAAGAGGTAAGGCATCCGAAGACTGATGAGGAACAACACACTTCTTCAGCCAGAGAGCAAGATATCCTGCCAACAGAGACCTAGGCTCGATAGACTTCTGCGCACGGCGGAGGAACGAGCGAAACTTGGTCCCCGCGGGGAAAGCTCCCTCAGCGCTGGCAAGGGTATAGGATTGGGCCCCGCTCTTCTCCACCAACTCGTTAACGGCAGTGACAGTCAAAATATCTAGCTCGCGAATAGGGTCGCTAGAGCTACCCTCCAAGTTCGGGAACAGATAAGTGGCAAACTGCTTCAAGCTAATCTTCCTCTTTGTCTTCGCCGGGGGGGAAATCAGGGTTAATGAGGTATGATAATGACAAGTGAGGTCCCAGAGAGTGGCATACATATCGGGATCATCTTGCTTCAACCTCCACAACTGCTGGTTCGAAGGGAAATACTCCTGGTAAGGGTAATCTCCCATCGGAAGACCAGAAACCTGATGCATCTCGTGGAGAGCCAACCCCAACTCTCCGTCACCAGTCAAGAAGGTGTTGCTATCAGGCATGTACGTCTCCAACAATGCCAAGAAATGGCGGCAGCTGACGGGGAGTCCATACATAGTAGCCCGTATAGGCATATACAGGCCACTGCTCTTCAGAATTTTCTCCCAACGGCCCAAGACGTAGCCGGTCATACGGGGCCACCACCCCTTGGATAAAGAAGAAGCCCAACCATAGCATCGGTACTCTGGGTGAGGAAGCCTTCTCCCAAGGAGAGCCAAGCGGTTCCTCACTGTAGAAGCAACTGTAAACATCTCATCTGGGGGTGCAGCGCCAAGACCCATGATCCCGGGTCGTAGGCCACGAACAGGATGATATCCGCCGGAACCAGGGGTCTTTCCATGAGAAATGTACCCACACTGAACCCGCACAGCGTCATCAGTGAGCTTCCAAGACATCCGTCTCTCTACACCTTGCCCCTCCAGATGAGTAAAGGAGTAATGGCGAGGGATGGAAGGAATATATAGAAGGGCACTCTCCTCAAGAGTTAAACAATGCTCCTCTGAGAGAGTCAATATGTCGGGATCCTCCACATGATCCCCGAACAAGAAAGCCGGCTTCTTCAAAGCCTGGGTGGACATAGCATCCGCGGTAAAAGTAGCGTCGGTGAGGAGCTGGCGTAAACAGTGGCGCCCCCCATCCCGTATCAGGCGACTGGACTCGTCTGAACGATCCCCGTCAAACTGCGGGAACGGATCAACCGTTGGCCTAGCAAAAGCCGAAGAGAAGACCTCGCGGCTACAACCGGTGTTCGCATGAGCAGGGAAGCTACCACCAGGAAAATCGACTGCAATGGAGCAAAAGGGTCAAAACACTTATCTCATAAAAGCAAAATGAGGTTGTTCACGGGATAATTGGTGAAGACGATTTCGAGTGTCCTACACCGGGAGGACGGTATACGCCGTCACGTGAATCACGTGATAATGTATACCGACTCATAAGGTGTAAGGCAACACGAGATCGCCCCAATATACCCAAAGACTTGAATTGGCTAAGCAAAACAAGTCTGAAACCTTAACCCCCGCGGGAGGGGTATCGGTTCTTCCGTCATGACCCGCGAGAGGTCAATCCGGGATACAAGAAAAGTATAAAAATTCTCACCCCCGAAGAAAGAGGTCGCTGGGGACGACGCCGTAGGAGCCTCCTCCTCGCTGTGCTGCGGGTGGGAGTGACTCCCGGAAGGTCGAGATCGACGGGGAGACATCGCAAACCTGCAGTGAAAAGCAGTACATCAGGTACAATATACATTCACGAAATATCAAAAAAAAAGGGAAATTAAGCACTTGGACTTGAAATCCTATAAACAAATAGGACTTTACAGTTAAAGTCTAATTAAACCTACGAATTTCGTGCACGCAAAACGATAATCGTCGTTTCGCGATAAATTTTGGTGAAATACCCAAAATACCCCCCGTGCTCAAGGCTAAATTCAGGTCAAGGACACGTGTGACTCGGGTCGTGGTCATTATACTTGATCATCTAACATCCCGGTACCCTATAATTCTGATCAAATTTTGCAAATAGGTCCTTTTGCAGAATTTGGTCAATTTTACATATAAGCCCCTCCTCGAACATTTGGTTTTGCATCCACATGCCTTTACCAAAAATTCGATCAAGAGTTTGGGGTCAACACTCTTTGGATTTCAGCCCCAAATTCGTGGTCATTTTGCAAATTAGACCCCAGAAAATTATATGGGCTGTTTTGCAAATAAACCCCTCCAAACAATTCCTTTAATCCTCTTGCACAAAGCACCCCATTTCTTGATGAAACTAACATGAACCCAAGCCTCTCAAATTTCAGTTCATGATTGCATAAAAGCCCCCAAAATTTCAGTCCTAAAAATTTTGCAAATAAGCCCCTATAGTTTCGGCCCTTGCATAAAACCCCCAAAGAACATATTGCATACACAACCCCTATCTATTGCAAGCATAAAAATGCAATCTTTACAAAGAATAGGAGGATTGAAGAGGGGACCTTACCCAAATCAAGAGAGACACCCCCAAGGGCTCGGAAATGCAAGTTGAAGCCCTCGTTTGGAAGAGGAGAAAAATCCGGCAAATGGGTACCCGACAAAAAATCCAAAATGCCTTGAGGGATGAGGGGTGTTGGAGGAGTTCTCCAATGGAAGAAAACTCTTGGAGGAAGAAGAGAGGGGGAGGAGTCGGTTTTGAAACCGAAAACAAAGAGAGAATCTCGGTTTTGGGGGGAACTTTTCTCTCTTGAAATTCAAATGAAAGAGAGGGGGGGACCATGTACAAGTGTACAACAAGACAAAACACAAAAGGGGGGAGGGGGACCACGGCTTGGCCAAAGACACCCCTAAGGGTGTCTTCGCCCGGGTTTTTGGCCCCTACGCGGTGTTTTGATCCCCGGACAGCATCTTAAGCCCCCGAACGATCTTTCGATCCCCCGATGTTCATTCTCTTCGCCGGCGATTGAGGATATGCGTGAACTTCACACTTCAACCTTTCGACGGTTTGAAACCCTAAGGTGGACGCCGGTCAACGCGTAACCTTAGGTCAACGCCGGACAGCGCGTTGCAGCAAAAGTCAACACGTGGCGACGAAAGTCAACACGTGACGACGAAATTCAACCCAAGCGGTTCTAAAACCCTAAGGTGGACGCCGGTCAACGCGTAACCTTAGGTCAACGCCGGACAGCGCGTTGCAGTAAAGGTCAACACGTGGCGACGAAAGTCAACGCGTGACGACGAAAGTCAACCCACGCGGTTCCAAAACCCTAAGGTGGACGCTGGTCAACGCGTAACCTTAGGTCAACGCCGGACAGCGCGTTGTGACAAAAGTCAACACGCGACGACGAAAGTCAACGAGTGACGACGAAAGTCAACCCACGCGGTTCCAAAACCCTAAGGTGGACGCCGGTCAACGCGAAACCCTAGGTCAACGCCGGACAGCACGTTGCGACAAAAGTCAACACGTGGCGACTAAAGTCAACACGTGACGACAAAAGTCAACCCATGCGGTTCGAAACCCTAAGGCGGACGCCGGTCAACGCGTAACCTTAGGTCAACGCCGGACAGCGCGTTGCGTCAAAAGTCAACTCGTGGCGACTAAAGTCAACACGTGACGACAAAAGTTAACCCATGCGGTTCGAAACCCTAAGGCGGACGCCGGTCAACGCGTAACCTTAGGTCAACGCCGGATAGCGCGTTGCGACAAAAGTCAACACGTGACGACAAAAGTCAACACGTGAAGACAAAAGTCAACCCAAGCGGTTCCCAAAACCCTAAGGTGGACGCCGGTCAACGCGTAACCTTAGGTCAACGCCGGACAGCGCGTTGCGACAAAAGTCAACACGTGGCGACGAAAGTCAACACGTAACGACGAAGGTCAACCCAAGCGGTTCCAAAACCCTAAGGTGGACGCCGGTCAACACGTAACCTTAGGTCAACGCCGGACAGCGCGTTGCGTCAAAAAGTCAACCGAAACCCTCAAGTCAACACGATGTGACGGGGATAGCAAGTTCAAAAGTCAACTCAATGACACGAGACAAACTCAACTCATCAGCTGTAGACTCAAGACTCCGACGACGGCCAGGCGATAAACGCAGCGCCGGAACAACTTCGGTTATTCGACAAAGCACCGGATAAACCGAAGATCGAAGGAGCCGAGAGTTGAAGTGAACCACAGGTCCCTTAGGCCGACTGAAGGCTGGACCAATCATATCCAAAGTATTCCGGTCTCTTCTATAAAAGAAACGAGTCCGAAACACTTTGGAGGGGGTATCTGTAGGCATCGAAAATTGCCGATAGGTCCCCACTCATAGCTCGGTGTTAACGATCGACGATCGAACGTCACTACCCAGTTCATAAGAGCTCAAATGACGCCGGTGAGCGACTGAAGCAAACCGACGGATTACGTGAGCCGACAGAATGTCAGAATCACGAGGATACGGGTTGACCGAAAACCCCGCGATCACCGCAATTGGACCAACGCCCGCTATGCCCCGATCACCCCACGGATAATCCAACCATCGGGGCCTACAGAGCTCGCCGTCACGATTCCAACGCATCTGAAATCACTCAAATCCGAGTTCGGACGAAAAGTCAACGGCGGGACAACGGCAGGACCTCGGACTGCGTTGGGACACCCAAATGGGCCTCGGCAGGCTCGGGACACCCGAGAGGCATCTTGGCAAAGCCAAGACACCCCTTGGGGTGTCTCGGCCAGGGCCGAGACACCCCCTAGGGGGTGTCTCACATCAGCCCCCCCCTCTCCTTTTGGCTATAAATAGCCCCCTTGGCCTCCTTTGTGAGGGGCTCTTGATTTTTGCACTCAATTCAAGGCTGAATTATCTTAGCCAAGGATTGTTCTGCAAGAGAGCGGCGAAGCCCTACCGGAGTGAGGAGTCAGAGTCTGCAGGAGAACGGCGAAGCCCTGCCGGATCGAGGAGCGAAAGGTCTTCATCTTTTTCTTCATTCACCCCCCTTCTGTTCCTTGGTGTTGCCCTTCGCAGGCGACACTGAGAAGAGCTATTATCTCGTTTTAGCCGAGATATACGCTTTACGCTTCTAGATCTCACGCGGATCGACGAAGTTCTGCTTCCATATCCCACGCGGATAGACGAAGCTCTGCCGGATTTTCCCGGAAGGATCTTGAAGAGTCGGCGGTCCACGGATATCGACGTCCCCGTCACAGGCCAACAACCCACGCAAGCGAGACCGTACCAAACCGGGCTCTCGTGTTTATTTTCGTTAAAGTTGTAACCCCTTTGTTTTCATTTTATACTGTTGTAACGATCGAAGTTGTAACAGATCTCGAAAAAGAGAACATCAATGAAAACAGCAACTTTTACCGGAAACAGAAAGGATCTACACTGAAGCATCAAAGCCCAGATCAAGCCGTTTCCACAAAAGAGGATCGGTCATTCGAGATGACAAACTCCCAAAAGTTACCATTAACATGGTCAATAAGGGAAAGTCTCCGATTATTTCAAGTGGTTCTACTCTCGACTTTTCTCCAGGAAGAAGAGTCAACTCAGGAATAACCCAACTAATGTCTGGACTCAGCTAGAAGTTGTCAGACCTAAACAATCCGCAGTCATGATTAACATGGCTGATAAGGGAAAGTCGACCCAACCTTCTAGTTCAGACCCCCTCATATCGCATCGTCTAACTCGGCTACACACAGGAACTACTAAACGTATGGACTATTAGAGGATGAATAAAGGATTATCTTTGGATGATGAAGCATCAGATGCTAACTCTGCAGTCACTTCTGACAATACAGTATCTAGCCCAGGACAATCACGTGAGGCATTTATGATCAACACTGAGTAAATGACCAAGATTCTTAAAGATGCTTTGGCTAGGCAGAAGGAGAACTTCAAGTTCGAAATGGAAATGGCTATGCTGCGGATGAAGGAAGAGCATGACAGACGGATCCAAACTTTGTTAGGTCAAATCGGTGAATCTAGTCATCACGATAATGCCTACTGGGCGGGTGGCGATTCACATATGGACGAACATCTCGATGCAGATAACCATCCCGTTGACCAAAACACTGGAGGTCGTCCCACTAATGATGATAATGCTGGGGGTGACTATGATGTTCCTTCTCGAAATTGACCAAGGAAGGATACTGTGACGCCCCAGTGTTCACACAAGGCTGTAGTCCCAGGTGAAACCTGGATTGTCAAACCTGCCAAGCACCAAACACCATGCTACAACATGTTTCACCATCACAATCATTATCTCTCTAGTAAAAACAATAAATAGATGAAGGCACAGACAGGCAAAACTAGAAATAGAACAACACCGAAAATACACAAAGAAGCATAAGAGATATTAATAATGAGCCCAACTGGAATGAAATAGATATATCTCTGAGTCTGAACTGAGTCTCAAATATAATGAGTCAAATAAACAAAGTCTCACAAGAGTTCTCAACTCTAAAATAAAATACCAATCTAGAGTCTGAAAAATAATCAACTACATGTGGAGTTCTGCAATAACTACAAAATATAATAAATAGCTAAACAGACAACTAAGATGTCTCATCAATATGCGACTCTCCATGTGCTGGACTCTCTACCTAAAAGAGGGGAAACAACGAGCGTCAAATCGCTAGCGAGATCATCATTACCTCTCCCCAGGGAAAGGGGTAGGAGTATATATATAGAAAATAGAGTCAGTACATACATATATCAAATCATTCATCTAGCTCTTCATGAATGAAAAACAAATAGTCAAGGAAACATACTCCAAACTCCAACATAAAGAATAAATATCTCATCTTGAAGTACATCTGAGTAGCCTACTCTAATATAAGAGGATGCCAACCAAAACAAAACAAAATATAACTGCCGTCCATAATGGGTGTGCCAAAATCTCAAAGTAAATACCCTACTCACGGGTAGTCTATCATGGAAGTAAAACTTATAACTGATCAAACATCTATGTGTGCATCATCTTGTGCTATAGAAATACTTTTGTAATGCTCTTACTCAATCGCTCTGCGGCAATAGGTTTTATTATCTCCCTATTCCGGATATGTGTAATAACGATACTTTTGTAATACTTTTACTCAATCGTTCTGCGGCAAATAGGTTCCATCTCCCTATTTCCGGATACGTATAGAACAACATTATTTAATATGTGTTTATATCATGTCAAAAGTGTGTCAATCTAACACAATCTAGCATACGTGCACAAATCTCGGTGTGCGTGTCCTCATCTGAAGTTCACCATCATCCCAGGTGTTAAACAATTACTAACATCATAGTCTATCATCATAAGGTCGAGAAATTCATTCAACAACCAAAAACAACTCAAATAAACATGCATAGCCAAAGCAGACTAGCGGTCGACCGTGACGATCGATCGCGACGGGCTCCGGAGACTACCCAGGTCTCTGTCCTGCACGCGGTCGACCATGATCCCTATTTCTAGTTTTCCAAACTAGTTGTGTGTGTGTCGTGTTCATGTCGTGTTTTCTCGATGTAAACATGTCTAAATCTTTATAAAATTTGTATGCAACCATGTCACAGCAGATATAAACATCTGGAAATAACTCAACAATTATAAACATAATTTTATGTATTTGATTTGTATTCAAAACCCTAAAACATGCATAAAAGCTCAAAACAACGAATCAAACTTCTTTCTTCAGATTAACCATATTTTAAAATCATCTTCAGGTCTTAAATACTTCTGTAAAAATCGTTCTCAACCTTTTTAGCATAGAAAGACCTAGTCTCTTTACATATAATACAAAAGAAGTTGACTTTATTCATAAACTAGTCATTTAGGCTCTATAAAACATGTTTAAAACTCTTTAAAAACATTTTGAAAACTATGAGGGGGAATAGCAGAGATGATACTCGCCTTTGGTTGTAGGAAACGTGTTAGAAGCATGGTTGAAAAAGATCTCCACTCTAAAAGCCAAGAATCACCTGAAAATCCACTCGAAAACCTTCAATCTTCTCCAAGAAATCAAACTAGGGTTTGGGGGATTTTGGTGGCTATTAGGGTTCTTAGGAAAGCTGAGAAAATCATGAAAGACTCATATATATATCAGGGGAAAACGGATATGGGTTTAGAAATCCGAAACCAACTCAAAACAGGAAAAAACAAACTATAGGTATCGCGGTCGACCGTGGCGGTCTACCGGACTGCGGTCGACCGCGACGGTTGACCGGACTGGGATTTCCTAGTTTCTCATGTGTTTGGCCATTTGTGCATGTTTCAACTCCTCTATCTCTCATGTATGAACTCGTTCATACACAAAACACATGGTATTATACTCATATACCATTTAATGATATTTATCATACTAAATATCCACGTATCATAATATATCACACATTAATTTTATTATTCATAAATTATCGAGGTTTTACATTCACCCCCCCCCCCCCTTAAGAGGATTTCGTCCTTGAAATTCCGCAGTCGCATCTCAAAGCTCAAAAACTGGGAAAACACATTAAGAAGGTGTAATTCACATTAAGAATTCCTTTTGCACACATCACATAGCATTAGCACAATGATATTTAAAGTTAACAACCTAGAATGCAAACATTCTTACCTAAATCACTAACTAAATGAAATTGGTAAGTCGAGTGAAATAATCCAAACAAGGAAACCCTCATGTATATACCATATACTTCAATTGCTTAAGGATTAGGTAAAAAATATCCCCATTCTAGTGTTAAAGATAAATATAAATGTGACTAAACAATCATAGATAATGATAACTATCAAGTCATATAAGCATATTAACATCATACCTATCCAAACAGGTGCGGGTAGTCACGACGAACATCCTCCTCGTGCTCCCAAGAAATCTCTTCGGTTCCTTGCCGGTTCCACTAAACTTTTACTAATGGAATGATTTTATTTCTAAGCTTTTTATTCTCTCTAGCAAGTATGCATACCGGTACCTCTACGGTAGTCAAATCATCCTGAATCTCAATCTCTGGTGAGTCAATCACTCTCTGCTGCTCTTCATCCCACAGATGCTTCTTAAGCATCGAAACATGAAAGACATCATGTACACTCGACATCAATGCTGGAAGATCTAATCTGTAAGAAACAACTCCAATACGCTCGATGATCCTCAAAGGACCAACATATCTCGGGGCAAGCTTCCCCCGTCTACCGAATCGCTGAACGCCCTTCATCGGTGATACTTTCAACATGACTGGGTCTCCGATCTGGAATTCTAAAGGTCGTCTCCGCTGATCTGCATAGATCTTCTGTAGACTCTGCGCTGTAAGAATGCGCTCTTGAATCAATGTCACCTTCTTTGTGGTCTGTCTAACTAACTCTGGACCAATCAATAGACTATCCTCTGGCTCTGCCCAACATATAGCCGATCTACAAGGTCTCCCGTACAAAGCTACATATGGTGCCATCCCGATGGTAGCTTGATAACTGTTATTGTATGCAAATTCAATCAATAGGATGTGATCCTCCCAGCTACCCTAAAAATCTATAACGCACGCTCTCAACATGTCCTCTAAGATCTGATTCACCCTCTCGGTCTGTCCATCTGTCTGGGGTGGAAAACACTGCTAAATGATAACTGACTGCCAAAAGCATCCTGAAAACTCTTCCAAAAATGAGATGTGAAGACTAAGCCCCGACCTGACACAATCGCCTCCGGAACTCCATGCAATCTAACAATCTCTCGAATGAAGATCCTCGCATACGTATCTACCGTATAAGTCGTCCTCACAGGCAAGAAATATACGGACTTAGTCAATCTGTCCACTATAACCCAAATAGAATCATTTCCTTTCTTTGACTTGGGCAACCCTACTATGAAATCCATGGAAATATCTGCCCACTTCCACTAGGGAATGGGTAAAGGCTGTAGGGTTCCTGTAGGTCTCTGATGTTCTGCCTTAACTTGTTGGCAGGTAAAACACTTAGCCACATAATCTGCAATCTCTCTGCGCATATCACTCCACCAAAAATGCCTCTTCAGATCTTTGTACATTTTCATCGTGCCTGGGTGCACTGTATATCTGCTGTGATGAGCTTCGTCAAATAGTTCCCTCTTCAGCTGTAGATTGTTCGGCATAACGATCCTGCCCTTCATCCTAAGGCCTCCATCTACTCCAAAAGTCCAATCATCCTTGGGTTCTTTGAAAATCTCCCCCTTGCGGGTTTGAATCCAAGAATCCTCTAACTGAGCTCCGACTACTCTATCTCTCCAAGATGGCTGTACAGATAACGCTCCTAAGAACACACGGCTCCCACCAATCTCTGGCCTGAAATCAAAATGGCTAAGGGTATAAAGATCCTGATATAGTGAACACCTCAAAGCTGCTAGCTCGTGACGATGCTTCCTGCTCAACGCGTCTGCTACCACATTTGCCTTTCCCGGATGATACTGTATAGCAAACTCATAATCCTTAATAAACACTACCCATCGCCATTGCCTCTGGTTGAGTTATTTCTGTGAGAAGAGGTACTTTAGGCTCTGGTGATCTATGAATAACTCAAACTGTACTCCGTACAAATAATGTCTCCACGCCTTTAGTGCAAAGACCACTGCTGCCAGCTTCAAATCGTGCGTGGGATAATTCTGCTCATGAGTCCTCAACTACCTCGAAATATAGGCTAAGACTCTCTGGGTCTGCATCAATACACCGCCTAGACCCGATAAGGATGCATCAGTGTAGACAACAAAAGTCTTATCTATGCTAGGAATAACCAAAACTGGTGCTGAAGTCAACTTAGTCTTCAATGTCTCAAATACCTTCTGGCACTCTGTGCTCCAAATGAACTGTACACCCTTCTTAGTAAGGCGTGTAAGCGGTGTGGAAATCCTCGAGAAATCCTGAATGAATTTTCTGTAATAGCCTGCCAGGCCTAAGAAGCTACAATCTCGGTAACTGTCTTCGGTGGCTCCCAATCAAGTACGGCTTCTACCTTAGTCGGATCCACTGCAGTGCCCTCTCGGTTAATAATATGGCCTAAAAATCTGACTTTTGATAACCAGAATTCACACTTGCTAAACATAGCATACAACTGGTGCTCTCTCAATATCTTCAATGCTAACCACAAATGCTGCTCGTGCTCTGCCTCCGACCTCGAGTAGATAAGAATATCGTCGATGAAGACTATCACAAACTGGTCCAAGTAAGGACGAAAAACCTGATTCATCAAATCCATGAATACTGCGGGTGCATTGGTCAGCCTAAACGGCATGACAAGAAACTCGAAAGACCCATATCGAGTCAAGAAAGCGGTCTTGGGAATATCCATCTCCCGAATTCGCAACTAATGATAACCGAAGCGAAGATCTATCTTTGAGAAACACTACGCTCCCTGCAACTGGTCGAACAAGTCATCGATTCTCGGTAATGGGTACCGGTTACGGATAGTGACCTTGTTCAACTAGTGATAATCTATACATAATCGTATACTATGGTCCTTCTTCTTCACAAAAAGGACCGGTGCTCCCCATGGAGAATGACTCCGTCGAATGAAGCCCTGAGACAACAACTCATCGATCTGGATCTATAGCTCCCTCATCTCAGCAGGCGCCATACGGTAAGGAGCATAGAAAATCGGTGCGGTGCCTGGCTACAACTCTATGCAAAACTCGACCTCTCTCACTGGAGGTAATCCTGGTATGTCCAGAAAGACATCTGGTAATCTAAGACTACTCGCATCTCACTCAAATCTGTGCTCCGATCCCGTAATATTGCCTCCTCTACGTACACCAGAAATGACTCCGCAAATTGGTTGCCTCTGGAGATAGCCACCACTAACTCTGATCCATCATATTCTCTCAAACTGACTATTTTCGCAAAACAGTCGATACTCACATGGTAGGAAGATAGCCAAGCCATACCAAGGATCACATCAAATTCAAACATATGTAACATGATCAAATCAATCGCAAACTCAGAATCGTCTAAGCTGACGATGCATCTCCTACAAACACTCTCTAATAGAGACATCTCTCCCAACGGAGTAGATACAGATAATAGAAATCTAACGGCTGAGCTACAAGCCGAAGTCTAATCGAAAAATCATAGGAGATAAAAGAATGCAAAGCGCCGGAATAAAAAAGAATACGTGCTAGAAAGGAATTCACACGGAATGTACCTTCCACCACAGCTCCGCTCGCACCATGATCGTGAGGAACCACTGCATACACTCTACCAGTCTGCTGCTCTGCATCACTTGGAGTGAATGGTGCCATCTTCCTCTACTGAGTCTCCTGAACTGCTCAAACCTGTCCCTCAATCCTCGGGACTGCTGGAGGTGCCTCAATCCTCAGCTGTTGACCCTGATCGCGTCCTTGAGCATGGTTCTGCTGCTGCTACTGTGTCCTACTTTGCTGGCCTACTACGGGTGCGCTGCGATACTCGGCCGCTCGGTGCCCAATCTTGTTACAATTGTAACATGCTCCCTAGAAACGGCACTGCTGCTTCGCTCTCTGGTCCTGTAGGCATCAAAAATACTAATAGATATCCAAACATATAGAGGATCACTCAAATTTGGAAAATCAAGACAGTATTGTCTCGTCAGCAGGACAGTGTTTACTACCTCGCAGTGAGACAGTGTTTACTTCCTCGCAGCGAGACAGTGTTTACTGTCTCGCCAACAAGACAGTGTTGAAATGGTCAAAAACCACCTTGATAACTGCCACACACGTGTCTATCAACTGCCAAGGGACGTGGGAAACATCGTGGGCGAAAATCACGTGAATAACTATCAAAATAACGGAGTTTGAAACGTGGGAAGGTAGTTATAGCGAAAACTGCCAAGAATATGCCTTTTCCGAGACAGTATTTACTATCTCGCGGGCCGAGACAGCAAACACTGTCTCGGCCGCCGAGACAGTAAACACTGTCTCGCAGCCTTAACGTGTTGTTTTGTTGAGTTTTTGCAGTTATTTCCCTGAGGCTATAAATACCCCCCTAGGGTCATTTCTGATGAGGATCGAGCATATTATTGAGCAATTCAGAGCAGAGAGAGAGCAGACACAATTGTTCTTGAACTTTCCTTGAGATTCGAGCTTGGACTTGATCTTAAGAAGAACGACTATCTTACTTTGATAAGATCTTCGTTTCAAATTCTCACTTCGATAAACGAAGGAAGAATCACTCAGCCCCCTTCACGATCTGTGATTCGGTGGTCCACGAGTTAAAGCACTCCTGGCACAGGCAAAGTCCCACAAAACAAGAATCGATAAACGATTTTTTGTGTTATTTTCTCAAAAGTTGTAACTTTTACTTTGTTTTGTAAAAGAGGTCTTATAAAAAGACGATTTCTTTTGAATTTATTGTAATCGACCGAAGATATAATGAATTCAACAGCAAAAATAACTTTTGGCGAAAACAAACTGGCGACCACAGTGGGAGCCAGCAGCCTCGCTACCGAGGCCGTGGTGTCGCAGCCGATCAAGATCATCGTCAGTGAAGAGATGAATATGAATTCGATCAAGCAAAATTCGAGGAGTATTTGTCATCCTCATCCTCAAAATCTTCCTCGCCTCGCAAGTGCAGGAAGATTTCGTCTTCCAAAAAAAATTTCAAGTCTGTAATGCCAATAAAGGCCGCAGGTGAAGATTCTTGCCCGATTGCTGCTAAGGAATCTGCCTGCGACATCCCTGCTCTAAATGACTCCGCACCCATTAAGGAGTCGCTGATGAATGGCTCACCGGTGCTGACGAAGAGGGCTCGTCAGAGACAGCGCTAGCGCCGTGCTCGTCAATTGGCCTAGGCCTTACAACAAACCGACGGGGTCCATTACTACGCGGACCTAAAGTCGAGGAAACAAAAGGTGGATCAGTTACCTCAACGGCAAAATAATCATATTTCTGCACAGCTTACGACGGAGGAATGGACCCTCGTTAAAAGGGCTCGTTCAACTCTTAAGGAACGTATACAAAGGCGTAAGGTGAAGGCCGCCCGTGCTCGCGCTCTTCGTCAACAAAAACAAGGAATCAAGAAGGAGTTGGTGTCTGAAAAGCCACCAAGGAACCATAATGTTTGGATGCCGAAGACACCGCAAACATCTGTTTCGGGCCCGTCTACTGCATCACCAGTGAAACCCTGGGTTAGCCCAGATTTATCTATATTCAAGATCACCATGGCAGATCGCCTCGGTCCTTCGGCTGACGATCGAAGCAAAGCCCCAGTCAAAGAATACTCGGATTCAGCAAATAAACCCTTAGTGGTTTCTTATGCAGGGGGTCATAAACACCCTCCTGTCAGAATTACACCAGTCCAAAATGAGAGAATACCAGTTCACTCTCGTTTAGGACCTATGAAGACTCCACACCCGTAAGGGGGTGGATTTAAAAATTTAACCTTGGATCGCCCAGAAACGACGACTAGTCGTCCTGTGCATGTTAACAGGGTTCCCAAACAAAAGATAGATTGCTCAAATCACAATAATGATGAGCTGTACTATCAAAATAACAAATCACGAAAGAGAATTGTCCGAGAAGATGAGTCTCATTGCGCTTGCGAGAGACTTATTAAGGCAGTATTGACGGAATGCGGTTGCTCAGAAACTAAGGCAAAACGAGTCTCCGTATTTCAAAGACTTTCGACCGAAGCGTCAAAATCCAAAGTGAGACGTTTCAACCAGAGGAAACCTACAATGTGGCAAGATGAATTCCCTGAGGTCACTATTAATATGATCCGCAAAGGAAAATAGTAATTAGTCAACCCTGACCCTGATTTCTCTCCAGAAGGGAGAGTTGAGCGGGGTCTCTCTCAAAGAATGTCACGGTTGAAACGAAGGGCCAACCGACGCCGAGACTATAAAAGAGTGCACGAAGGGTTATCGTCAGATGAGGAATTGTCAGATACATGTTCTGCCATTGCTTCATACGATACCACGTCCAGTGTTGGGCGAGTCAGAGAGTCTTTTGCAATCACACCGGATCAGCTGGCTCAGATATTGCAGGAAGCGTTAACCAAACAACATGAAGAAATTAGAGCTGAGATCAAAACCGAGATGGAGTTGACGATGCAGCAGATGCGAGATTTGCAAGCTCAACAACATCAACCGGAGTCGAGCCAAAAGATAGAGTCCAGTCAGCGTAACGTTCTACCTGTACGTATAGCTGAGGTGGATAATGAAGAAGATGAGACTATTTTCGCTGATCATCCTCTGGACAAAGACAATGCTGGAAGCGGTCCGGTCAAATCAGCTACTCAGCCTCCTCAAATTTATCTAAAGAATATCGAGGAAGAAGACAAGAAGATGCAAGATCTCGAGAGCAAAGTCAACGCTCTGATGACGGCCTAAGAAGTGAAGAAGATGGGCATTCCATACCCGTACCCGAGGGAGTAGGATCTGATTCCTTATCCCCCAAAATTTAATTTGATTAACTTTACTCTTTTTGATGGCAGGGGTTCACCAACTCAACACTTGATCTATTTCAAGTCACATCTTGGCGTAATATCAGGAAACGAAGCCTTGATGGTCCGGTCATTCGTGGGAACCCTCCGTGAGCCTGCCTTCGATTGGTACCGACGCCTGAAACCCGGAAGCATCACTAGCTGGGGAGATATAGAAGAATTGTTCCTCACCAATTTCTTCGACAACGACACAGAGGTCTCTATTGGTACCCTGCTGGATGAGAAACAGAAAGGTGGAGAATCGGTTGACGTCTTCGTTAAACGATTCCGGAACAAAGCAGTAAACTACAGAGACCCGCTCACAGAAGAGTTCATCCTACAGACATGTCACAATAACTTGTCGTTGGATGTATTAGAGGTCATGGGGGTTGTGCCCTCTAAAACTTGGAAGGAGTTGAAAGTGAGAGGTGAGCAAGCTGAACGCTTTCTCAAGAGAAGGAATTTAGAGAGGGGTCAGCCACCAGCCAATAATCAAAAACAGAACTTTAGTCCTCGAGGCAGAGGAAGAGGGTCCGTAGCCGCTGTAGACACGCATCAAACGTCACAACAGTCACCGTAACAACAACCACAGCAGTCATCCTTTCAGTTGGCACCAAATCAAAATCAGCAGCCTCAGAAGCAGTTTAAAACCTCTGAGCCCAGATTCCCAAAGGAGTATTCCTTCAAAGATGATGAAGTTCCGGTTATCTTCAAATATTTGCTGGATAACAGTAAGATTAAGCTTCCACCGGTCACAAACCAAGAAGAAGCGAAGAAGACTAATGACCCAAAATATTGTGCATATCACAGGAGGGTCCACCATCCCACTAAGGCGTGTTATGTCTTGAAAGACAAAATACAAACCTTAATTAATGTTGGTATTGTGACGCCGAAGCCAAAGGAGAAGAAAGTAGGTGCAAATGCGGTCTCTATTAGCTTCGGATCGGTTCCTTTGTCCTGGTTTCAAGCTGAGCCAGTATCAAAGGTCAAGATGCAAACCATCAACGATGACCCTCATGGATAGCGCCAAAAGGGACTTGTATCACACACGACCCCTAACGGTGAAATCCTTTAGGTTCATCCAGATTTGCTTGAAGATGAACAGTGGACGACATCCACGTCGAAGAAGAAATTGAAAGGCAAGGGAAAAGAGAAGTCCTGTTACGGGGCCTTGGCAATTCCTGAGAAGGACAATGAAGAGATAGCAACTTTACCACTTTCTGATGAAGAACAGAAAGTTTTCGCTACTAGAAGTGGAAACGAATACAGTTTCAATTACCCAAGCGCATCCGAGCAATTAGCCGAGCAGGGGGTAGACAAAGCTGTACCTACCAAAACTTTGAAAGAGCTGGGGGTGGTTACTGTTGGCCTTCTTGTTTTGATGATGTTTAACAAACAATTTACTTCTAATGTTGTTTGTCTAGTGTTTGTGTTTTTGTATTTATTCTAGGCAAACAACGTAGTTGGAGGTTGGATGGATTGCGCTTCAACGATCATATCAATATGGAGGTTGGCGGAATGTCGGTGAAGCTTATGCATTCAAGTTAAAGATCCAAGATCCCGCTTCATCCGCAAGTGTACCAAGATAGAGCTTCGTTGAAGATCATCTAGCGTGGGTAATTTAGTTTAAGTTTTATATTATGTGTGTTAGTACTTTAAGCTCAATTATATACACACATACACGTTTTGGTTTTTGTATATATATAGTTATATATATACATATATGTTTTGGTTTAGCTATATAGATATGAAATAATATATATCTTCATATATACTTTTATATGTTTCATATTCTATTGTATTTTGAAAAATATTGTGTTTTTGGTTTATATGGCTTATAGACTTAACAACTATAGTTTATACTTTTCATCAAGTCTATAAAATCATTTCACAAAGTTTCAAAAGTTGGTTTATGTCAAAACATCAAATTTCACATGTTTACATTTTCATGTTTTGAACTATTTTGCAAAATGACGATTTTTCACAAATGGGAAATGCAATTTGGAAAATTCTTTTTATAACATGTTCATTTACATGTTTATATACATTTCCCAAAGTTTTATTATTTTTGGAATTCATTTGTTATTTTTAACAGTTTTCCAAAGTTCAGCTTTAAAAACCAGTTTTTGAATATGTCAGTTTTCGGTCGACCGAACCTGAGTTCATATGCTCACTGGGTGACAGAGAGTCTGTCGGTCGACCGGTATGGTCGACCGAAAGCTCCCATCGGTCGATCGAAAATTCCGTCGGTCGACCGAAGAAGTTCCAGCTTGTTTTTCTCGTTTTCGACCTGGATAACGGTCGATCGATATAATTTCCGGTCGACCGACTATGTGACCGTTGCTTTCTAACGGCTCTTTTCTGAGCCGATTTTCTCTGGGTCTTTTTGTCTTTTACTTGGGGATTTTGGCTGAGGTTTTGGAGGATATAAATACCCCATTGCTGATGTCTTTTCAGGTTGATTAAGAGAGTTTTAAAAACAAGTTTAAGAAAGTTTTAAACAAGGGTTTGAGTTTTTTTAATTTGTTTTTGGGGTTTGCTGTTACAAAGAGGAGTTTGCATCACCAGTTGAGGATTTCATCCTCAAAATCTTCTCATCCTCTCTTTGTGTTTATAGAGAAGTTTTCTAACTCTTTTCCCTAGCAATTTCATTATTGATTTATCATATATTAATTATCGCTAGTTTGCTATTTGAGTTAGATTTGATTTTATCTCATTGTTACACACACCCACTTTGAGCTCATTGTATTTACATACATAGTATATTAGGGTTGTGAGAGCTTGTAACATTGAGTTGTGCTTAATTGAGTTCTCATCTATTATAGAGAACAAATTTATATTTGTTACATTGTGAGATTGTAAGGTTTTCGGTGAGCTAGAAAACCGAGT
>BQKN01061503.1:35007-51083 GCA_022839385.1 Asparagus kiusianus | reverse complement strand
ATATATAGGAATATTTTATAGAAATGCCATTCATTCCTTGCTTGATCCCTGTTTGTTGCAATCTATTTTAGTTGAGTGCATATTGATAACTTACAGATAAAAATATATACTCCACACGCTCAAATTTGATTGATAGGTGCTTCCATAGATCATAAAATAGAAGAGAAAGGGCCAAAGGGCCACCATAATCTTTTATATACATCCATGTTTCCTTGGATGATGCTCACCTCCAAAAAAAAAAGGGTTTCTATATTCAGAAAAGGAGAAAAGAAATAAAGTGAATTGCTTTTGTTGAAAGCATGTAGGTTGAGATCAATCAAATAGTCAAAAGCTCCAACTTAAAGCATTCTCATTTGCCAAATAGTTAGGTAGCATATCTTTCTTCTTATTATGACTATGATTAAGAAAAAGATACACACTACGAAACCAATTATTATGGTTAAACTTGGATTAGATGTTTCATTAAGCTACTTTGAGAAAGTTTAGTTTGAATTCTCAGCTGAAGTTGTCTCGAGTTTGAATTTGAATTGTGAGTCTTTTTGTTTTCTTTTGAATTTTTTTTGGCAATTATTGTAATGGAATGAAGATCCATGCTCATATTAATAAAGAGTGGGCCTAATCTCCATTTTTAATCATTCTGCTATAGTGGAAGAGGGAATGTTAATCTATGATTCTATTGATAACAAACTTGATAGTTACCCCTCATCAGCTTCTGCTACTATAAATTTTCATTTGATTGTTGGTCAGTTGGCACTCAGCATCAATGTGTTTTCCATCCTATCATGGTTACAATAGGCAGATGAAGATCCAAAGAATTCTCTTTTTGAAACATCTTATTAAAGATACATCTTATTTCATTGTCCCAAAACTCTAGAGTTACAATAAGAGTTAGAGAGTTATAATTACATACTCTGATAGATTGAGTGTTCTTATCATGGATTCTCAAGTTTTATAATCAGCGTTAAGGGTTACAACTGAGTCATTTTCATGACCAAAATCTGAAAACTTTTAAATAACAGGTAGGTTTATTCAAATTTAGTCTAGATGTCTTCCCTAATGATATTTGAAAATCTATTGCTAATATGAATTGAATATCTTTTCTCAGCACCAAAACTCCTGAACTTACGCCTCGCTTTGTATGCGGGAATAGAGTCAAGTGAGAATGAAATTTAGGATTGTAATAGAATTGATGTGTGAATGAGTTGCCCATTCTCATCCTCATGTTTGGGTGCGATTAGAGAATTAAGTGAGAATACCTTTAAGAAAAGTATATCCAGAATTTATTTTATTATTTCCATTCTCACTTAAGTGAAAATATCAATTCCTTGATAAATGATAACTCATTAGGAATAGCAATTTCACATAAACTGAGAATTGATGAGAAGTGAAAATAAAATTTCTAGTCTAGCATCCAAAAACACATCATGTTTGGTATGCATGAATTAGATGTTGGAATTGCATTCAATTCCTACTCATTCCGGCGCACTGAACGAGGCAGCATGGTAAAGATTGAGGAGGATTATGATTTTATTTTCTGAGAGGAAGGATGAAGAGTTAACATTCAACACATCTTGTATAGCAGACATGATTCACTAAATAGGGTCACCCAGAAAAACACTTTACTAACCCTTCAAGTTGCTTTAGATGGCCAATCTTGTCTTAAGTTGGAAGTGACTTGTGTGTCTATCTTACTTGAATGTTATAACAAGGGAAGCCAAGTTGAGTGATATTGGAAATCTCATGAAGCAACGCAAGGAACAATGCTTGTCCTTTTAATCTCTAATGGATTCATGCCAAACATTGTGCTCAAATTGTTCTAAATGTGAACTGTGACCGTCACCATCTTATTACAAGTTAGTGATAGAGAGTTGAATTAGTGAAACTGCTGACTACAGTGACAGAATTAAAGAAATGTTGGTCCTTTAACATCTCAATTTTATGAGATTTTCTTCAAACTCAAACCGAAAAATCCTCATCCTTCAGAAGGAAATTCTGATTAGACATGGCAGAATCAAGTCCGTTTAAACAATCAACTGACGGAAATAAATAAATAAATATTACAAATCTCCCTCCTGTATAAAAATGTAGCCAAGTCTGAAAACAGAAGAAAAAAATCAGATTCTTTTCTACTTATGGCCCATACCACCCCCAAAACAATATAAGAAATATACATACCATTATCAAATCATTTCTAACAATACAAACACTGTACATAAATAGAGTTTCAGCCTTAAATGCAAAGACATCAGACCCTCATTTGTATTTATATACCTATATTTGATAAATATAGCATTATGGCTTATTTTATATATAAATGTAATACAATCGATCAATGCTTCGTCTTGGGCTTCTTCACTATCATCACCGTGCAGTTTGCATGATGGGCGCAGTAATCGCTCACGCTACCCAGAACAGCCCTGCATAAAAGATATGTGATCAGTACGCAAAGAAACATCCAGAGGGTGAAGTTTGCATTTCACATATCTTACATTATTTATAGAAATCCCTTAAGACGAACAGATAATTGGGGGGAGAGAAATGTCATAGATGGTCATCCATAGAAAAACATATAAGAAGGAAGCGTGACACGCATTCTATACACCTTTTTAAAGTTGTTGATTGCACTAATATAATATAACTGATATTTTAACTGTTTTCACTGATATTTACCTTTTGCAATGATTTGAAGTTTGTCGTGAGACATGTGTCATGTTCTCAAAAACTCGGATCAATTCTTCAACTGGAGGAGCTCTATGGCCATACAATTTGGTAAGGGAAAAGTCTACTTAAGGATGGTAATTAATGGTAGAAGTTCGAGAAAGGAAACTAACTTCACTCAACGAACTTCTTTTGTATTTGCGGTTACATAGTGAGAATGTTTAAAACATGATATAGTTGCCTTCAGTGAGAAATTACCAGTTGTTAAGGGTTTTTCTACAAGAATGTTGTACGGCTGACATATTAGTATGGAGTAGCAATATTAGCCAAGCTCTGTACACTTGATCTTAAAAGTGGTACCAAATTCTGTAGCACTGAATGCGTAGATAAATTTAGTACCTTTTAATTGCTCCATACCCATGGCTGCCCACAACCAACACATTTGCCTGGTATTTTTCCACGGCTTCACAAAGCACATTCCTTGGATCTCCCTCCACTGCCTCATAAATAACATCGTTCACCTGCACATACCAAAAAAAAAAGTGTTTATATGTAGATTCTTCCAGACAATTTCCTAATATTGCAACTCAAATAGGTAACAAAAAAGCTGTAGAGTTCAACAAAATTTAAATTTCACCTCTTGCTCATCTGCCATGAAAGTATCTGGACATAGGATTTGTACTCGTATTGACACTTGATTTTTATCTAGAAGGTAGCTCTCTAAACTTGATGTTGGTTTACATAAGTTTATACTCTCCCTCTTTTTAGATTGAAAAAGAAAGATGTGGCGCACATTTTATACAAAAGTTTAAAATGTTCTGAAGTATTAGCTAACAATGTGTTTCAAGGTAACATGGCACCTAACACGCCCACAAAGGCAGAATTAATAAAAACAGAAATGTATTTTAAATTTCACAACAGTGAGATTTCAACACATGGCTTCTCAAAACAAGGTAATGAAATAGCATGTCAACTACCACATTACTATTTTTTGGGTACGAGTACCACATTACTTTAAAAACTTACACCTTTTGGATTGCAAGTTAGCAATGTATATCAAACTAACATGATATTTGAGCCTCCCCTTTTAACTCTTTTAAAATTAGAAAAATGAGACGGAGAGAAGGAAATCCATCTTATGCATAGGACATACCCCCCCCCCCCCCCTTCTACAAAGAACTTTCTGGTTATTCATCTATTCCTCTAATAATGGGAGGATTCAAAATCCACTATCCATGCTACAGTAAAAGCTGTTATTGTAGCACAAATAGGATGATCTGAGATTCACTATTCATGCAACAATAAATTATTGTACCATTATTACTGTAGCACAGGTGGTAACTGTAGCGTTTAAAAACACTACTGTAACATTATTACTTTAGCTCAGGAGGGATATTGTAGCATTTAAAAAATGTTACTTTTAACACTTACAAAAAACTGTATTTAAATACAGAATTACTGTAGCAGAAATAAAAAAATAGAGGCCGTGCTTTGCACGGGGTGCACACTAGTAGAAATGATCTACATCAATTATTACTCTCGTTTCCAAAATGTAGGATCCAAATAACTATACGCATGTAATATGGTAAATCTGCACCAAGATTATGCAAAGCCAAAATAAAGAAACTCCAACTCGCTTTCTAGAAACATAAACAACAAGTTTAGGGTTACTGATTCGGATCTTTTCTATAGGATCATCTTGCCTTTCTTGATCATCGGCCACACGACGACCACACCGTGCAACCGGCGTGAATCCCCTGCATATCACCTTGTGACTACTGTATAAAGCACGAACTTGATCGGAGTAGGAGAAGACGACTGTTGTATGTATACGAATTTTTTCTCTATCACCAATCATAAAAGAAACCCTATATCTATATATAAGAGCTTAGATATAAAATCCTACACTCACTAGGATTATGAATATCTTATTTCAAAGATAAGATATTATTCACCTACTTATTAGGGTGTCTATCTATAACCATAACCATATTCCCACTCACACAAATGAGTGGGCGTCATCCGTTGCTCCCTAAGCTGATTCCCTAAGTCATTGACTCTGAGTCAAAATCCTGAAAATCTTCTTCCTTTTCAAATCTACTAGTGTGCACCTCGTGCAAAGCACGACCTTCATTTTTTTATTCTGCTACAGTAATTCTGTATTTAAATACAGTTTCTGTAAGTATTACAATAACATTTTTAAATGCTACAGTATCCCGCCTGAGCTACAATAATAATGCTTTTAAACATTATAGTCTTGTCTGTGCTACAGTAATAATACTACAGTGCTTTGTCGTAGCACGAATAGTAAATCTTAGATCCTTCTGCCTGTGCTACATCAACAAATGCTAAAGTAATTTACTATAGCATTATTGTGGATCTTGGATCCTTCCATTATTATAGAGGAATAGTTGTCCATACATCGTTAATGTGGCGTGAACCCTTGAGAACCTGCAAGCTGGTAGCCTTGCAACCAGATCTGTTAGGATTGACACAAGGATCTCCCTAAAAGAAACACAACAAATAGTATATGTATGTGGTATCTTGTACCCAAAATCTGATCAACCATGTCTGTTCAAGTACCTTCGATCCCTCGAAGAAGTGTGCATGAACATCGCGGTCTACCTTCGATTCATCGCACTCTTAAATCTTGTCCCCGACATAAAGAAGAGTTAGCCAAGCAATACAATCAGAAGACATGTCAATTGATCTTCCTCCGATCCTGAATAGTTAGGCGTATTAAATCAGCCGCTCTCCTAACATTACTTAGCATGTGTGGTATTGTCTCATCGCAGTAGGAAACAACAGCCAAAGTAGCGGGCGCTCATAACAGGCTTTCCAAATAGCTCAATGTCTCTAAAGGTACAATGACTACCCTCTATTACTAGTGGTCGTCAATAAAGGCTCACACAGCGAGGGAGCAGGGATCTATCTTTCAACCTCCTTATATCCAATCCAAGCACACATTGTATGACAATGTGCTACAGCCTCTCTCTAAGAGCATACATCATTAAAAGAACATCGTACAGACCCAAGTTCCATCACCGTGATGGACTTTTCTAGCCATACCATCCCATGATATGCTTGGGATCTCTCGACAAGCCAGCACCTTGTGCGCCAAGTCAGACCCTTAGTCTGGCTAATAGTAAACATGTAAAATAGACATGGGGTTTTCACTTTGATCGCTTCAACAAATAAGTATACATCAATGATCAACCTCATCCTGACCGCGTCAAGGCAACTAATAGAGTGCTCCTACTGTCGTCATACTCAGTAATACATCGGTGTTGTTATTGCTTCAGGCCAAATTACACCAAGCACTCGGTCTCAGCTTTGGCAACTGTCACGGCTCCGAACGGGATCTCTTGTGTAATAAGAGCTCCTACCTACTCATGTAACTATATAGTGGTCCACTCAGTGCCCTCTGTGTACCTTGTACACATTATATACAGATGTACTCCATGCCATGACAATCAAGCAATAATAAGACAAGCAATCTCAGATATACATCTATAGAAAAGAATCAAAACAAATATAATATCTTATAAGCCATCATCCGTAATATCTGAAGTGTCTGATTTCTCAACTAAAATAAAAATTCGTCACTAAAGATATAGCCTCTAAGAATCAAGTGTGTTGCACTAGCCGCTCTTCGGCTGGTCCCTTTATTAGTAGATCCCTAATCATCTGACTCATAGGGATACACTTAACACGACCTCTTCCTTCACTTTATTCTTAATAAAATGGTCTATAATCTGGATTTTATTCAATTTCCCAAAGTAACTTGAGTCTATCGAATAACCAACAGTCGACATAGTATCACAATAAAGAATTGCACCATTCTTTGCATGTCGACCAACATACAGATTCTCCGAAAAGCTACATGAGACTACCTCCACTGTTATCATGTACATCATTACATATTCCACTCCAAGTAGAAAAAGGCTATCAGAAAAAGCTATATACTACTGTTTCTCACTACTTCATGAAATGATCCAACTATTCAATAAGAAAATATAACTAGAAGTCAATGCTTGCCCATCCAGATCGCCAACTGGTCGACATCTAAATATCTGTAGGTAAGTGTCTATTATGTCATAGAATAATACAAAAATGCAGTCTCAATCAAATATCCCAGTGAGTCATACTATGATTGGACTAATGCCTACCCCCATATATTCTATTGCAAAGGATGTGTCGGGTCCTGTACACATATATGACTAGCGACTACACTCCTATAAGTGATAATCAACATTCACTTATTCTCTACTCTAATGTCGATACATTGCTCAATATTTAGAGCCCGGCTTTTAGCAATTGGAGTCTTAATAATCTCCACACTGCACCCAGTTAGCAATATGTCATCGCCAAATGATGATAAGATATCAAACTCTTATCAACTCTGTGTAAGTAGACAATTATCTTCATCGATCATTATGAAACCATACAAAGTATAGTCTAATATAACCGAAAAAATACTACATGCTTTATTTCAAGTCATAGGTTGAACTCTTTAACTTAGGCACCTTGTGCTCAAGTCCCTTGACATTGAAACATATACGTCGATCCAGTTCGCCTAAAGAAAAGTCGTCTCAAAATCAACTTGAAATAGTTTAAGACCCAAATATGCTAGTTTAAGATCCATATCTGCTACGAGAGTCAATATTACCCAAATAGAGTATATTCTCACCACTAAAGAGAACAACTTTTCGCCAAGTGTGTCATACAGTGTTTGATTGTCTCATCTTGCTTGACCTCAAAAACCCGTTTGTTCCTAATGATCTTGCATTCAACTAGAAGATCCGCTAAGTGCTTGACTTGATTCTTCCACATGAACTCAAGCTACCCTTCCGTTGTTGCTTTCCATCCTTTCGTTGCAGATCAAGAAATAGCATCTACATATGGTTTGGGCTCCACAAGAACATACAATGATACCATGAATGTTCCCCTTAATATTAAAATATCATGCGGGTACTAGTCCATGGGACGATCAACGAGGCAATTGAGATTCCTTAGATGGCTCCGAGTCCTCTAAAGGCATCTCACTCCCACTCTCCTCAGGTGGTTGAGGAACCATCCTCTTCCATCGTTGGCTCTGTGACAGTCTCTTTGATCTCGTATAAACCCAACATCCTGATCCATTTCTTCTTTCTGCTGGAAATGCTCCGTAAGAAACTCAATATCCGCAATTCTCTCAGTCACAATCACATCATAATACTCACATGTAAACACATCTCATATAGTATCCGAAATTAGTGTATAGTCGCACACTTCTTCCCTCTGAGGTCCAGCTTCTCATACGAATAAGAAATAGTATGTGTGAGCAACACACCCATATAGACGTAGTGATCCAACATTGACCTCAACTAACCATGACTAATAGTGTAGACTATACTGATCTAGAAGGTACACAATTCAGAATGTCGCTATCAATAGCGCATCTCCCCAAACCAAATTGGTAGATATTCTAAACTACGTCTAGTAGAGTCATATGCCTCACTTTCGCAAGACTATTTTATTGTAAAATATAGGTTATTTACGAGCTATTTGACTTTTCTCTTCTCTCGACACAGTTTCCTAAACTAGCTAGATAGCTATTTTTATCTCGCAACTAGTGTGCAAAGCTCTAATATTTTTGCTTAATTGATTATCCACCTTATCGATAAAGTGCTTGAAGTAAATCTAAGCCCTCAACTAGCTGCAAAATCAAACACCTTATCTATATAGTGCTTGGAGTAAATCTAAGCTCTCAACTAGCTGCAAAATCTAACACAGAAGGTAGAGTAATAACCTATTAATGTGAGGAAATAAGGTGCTCCACATTGTACCTTTATAAACATCAGTCGGCATATTAAGTTTACTAATTACAACAAATTTGTTTTTAGCCTTGTCAAAAGATTTCCTAGTGATTTTACCAATGAGACTATACTCATTGGGTGGACAGATACATCTTAGTACACATACTTAGGAGGTCACCCTTGGCAAACCTACATGTATCCTCTAATGTGACCTAGTCCATGATACCATAAATTAAATTTGATCTAACTTCACAGTACAAACCAAGGTAGAAGATAAATCCAACTATCTAATAATAAGTCACATTTAAAATCAACTCAGAAATTAGTTTGACGTTCTCTGTGAAGCAGAAAATCTAGGAAGTAAATCTATGTAAGTCATCCACATAAGGAAAACTAACATGAATCTCACAAGCCTAACTACAGAGAGACGATTCCTCAACTATGGTGGGAGTAGTACAAGATCCATCTGTTTCCCAAAACCGAAGAACACCTTTGTGCACCGGTGCCCAGCACCAGTACATATTCTCCCACAAGATCTTTATACTGCCATTCGAATTCTTTCTGGGCTCTACGAACTACTCTCTGCCCTGTAGATGTATCAATGAGTCCTAAGTTCTCTCAGTTGCACGCTTTCATGCATGAAATGATTACTTCTCTACGGTCAAAATAATCAACCTTGCTCTTATTAGTTGCCATTTTCACCTTTTTAATTGACCTTTTTATTTCAGAATCCATTCTGAAAATCTCCAAACGTACACGCTGTAACTAGACTCTTATCCTTGTGCAGCATTCAGCTACCAAAGCTGAAGTAGACATGTTAGCCTTGAACACACCATGGTGTTTAGACCCTAACTCCACTTTTATTTGCATATCCCCTAATGTTGTCGCATTTGCGACATGCAATAAAAGTAATAAATATCTTTCCTAAAGTTATGTAAAACCCTAAAAACCGCCTAGATCCATCGCTCTTAGCATGATGCAATTCCAACTATCTCATGATCCCTAACCATAAAGGATATCATTCAAAGATGAATTCAATGTTCTACCTAGCAAACATATCATTTAAATCCAACGTAATGATAAGAACTCGAATCCTCAGTGGAGAGACACTCGAATCTCACATTAAGAGCATCCTCAAAACTATTTGCATTCGAATAATCCTTAAGCTCCCTGATAAGATTGCTCACCATTGTAGTTCACTCAATTAACCACTTGAATAGTCTCTGCATACAAACCTTGTACTAATCGGTCTCACATCTTTGACTTCGAGTTGAAGCCTATTCCGACTCTTACTATACCGCCTCAATACTCGACAAAATCTCCTACTCTCATGAGAAAATGGATCTTCTAACAGAAGTATCTACAGCTAATTGGTCCTAAACTAAAGTCGGAGTAATTATATTAATACCCCTTTAAGAGGACTAAGACACTCAATTTATGAACACGTTTAGATTATCAACATTTATGTGGAGTAGAGTTCTTCCCAAAAGAACATTCCATCTCATCAAGGCTTCTATAATGATAATAAAATTATATCCCAAACAAAGAAAAGCAAGACTACGGCCCCAACCACAGTGATCAAAGATATAATTTTTAAAATCATTATAAATTTTTTAAAAATGTAATATAAGATTTCTTAGAGATAAATTAGATTGGATAGTTAAATCATAGTATCATCTCCACCCAAAATCTCACTTGAAATGATTTGTTTATGTTTCGGTATGCGTTTGAACATGCAGCATGATAAACATAAATAAGAAATTTTACAAATTTTATTCAACTACCCTATTTTAATATTGTCAATTTTATTAGGGTATTTCATTTCTCGTGAAATTGATATAGCGTCCCAGAGGCTCTCACTGGAACAACGATCCATTAAAGTCTCAAAGACTAAGATTTTTATAAATCAATTTGGTATTTAATATAATTTTCTAATATTTCAAAGCGTAAAAATTTATTTTTCATCGAAAATCCACTTTTAATCATGGAATCTAGTGGCTCATATTAGAATTTTCTAAAAGTTCTTTAAAAAACTTCTCAAAAATTTGAAATAACAAAAATGATTTTCCTAGAATTTTCTAAAAAAATTTATTACTTTTAAAGAAAAAATTCACAATTTTTTGTAAATTAATAATGAAAAATAAAAAATTTAGAAAAGTTTCTAGAAAATAATATTGTTTTTAAAATTATTTATCTAGAATTCCCAGATTTTCAAAATTAATTTTTGAAAAAAATATTCATTAAAAGATATTTACAAAATTGCCCCTAGGGGCTGGTTTAATGAGTGGCGACGGCGAGAGCACTGCCCAATAGTGTGCCGCCCTCCCCCTGCGGACCTTGCCCATAAGAACTCTAGCGACAACACCTAGGTGTTGTGGTTATCGACGGTGTGAATCATTGTCAAACTCCTTTTTTGTGTTGTCCAATCACTCTCGACGCCGATGGAGGTAGGGTACACGATGCAGCTCAAGTCCCGTGGCTGGCACTAGCAGTGGCCAAGGTTGGGGGAGGCTTTCTTTTTTTTTAACTTTCAAAATAACAATCATCGTCGGTCGGCACTGGTGGTCGGAGATTGGTCCCAGATGCCCAACCTTGGTCCTTCTTTGACAATAGTCGTCGCTCGACGCCTGCAGTGGTAGGGTTTCATATATATATTTTTAAATAAGAAAAAACAAAAATCCCTTTTTTAATAAATCATTTGATTAAGATTTATTTAATAAATTCATGATTCATCAAAACTAGATAAATCCCTATTTTATTAAAAATAGCCTACTAATTTCATAAAAATTGAGTCGTTTTCAAAGATCTGATATCTTGAATGTTAAAGATTAGATTTTTAATACCGAAAATTGAATTTATAATGAAAAATTGAATCTTTTCATAATAAAAATCTTATTTTTCTATTCCACAACTAAAATCACCATCAAGAAACTAGCAAACGATCCTAGATCCGACTCTGATACCAATGTAGGATCTGATAACTATACCAATGTAAGTTCCGGAAACTATACACATGCAAAAGGAGAAATTCACATCTAGATTATGCACAACAGAAATAAAAAACTCTAACATGCTTTCTAGGAACATAAACAAGTTTAGGGTCACCAATTCAGATTTTTTTCTATACGATCATCACGCCTTTCTTGATCAGCGACTAGAGGACGACCATAATGCGCAACTAGTGAAAAGCCACCGCATATCACCCCACAAGTAGGGGTAGAAGTGAACCAAATAATTAATAAACAGTTCGAGTATTATTCGTCCAGATATTCGGTCAAATTTGATTCGCTGTTCATTTAATCCTAAATGAATAATTTTAGTATTCGGCTTATAAACGAATAGAGTTTAACCAAAGATATATTTGATTTGATTGTTTAT
Source organism: Asparagus kiusianus (assembly GCA_022839385.1). Lineage (NCBI taxonomy): Eukaryota > Viridiplantae > Streptophyta > Magnoliopsida > Asparagales > Asparagaceae > Asparagus > Asparagus kiusianus. The sequence continues at coordinate 39,249 of BQKN01061503.1, read as the reverse complement.
TAACTATTCGATAACCCTTTACGTTTTAGTCTTATTTGTTAAATTCATTGCAAATATCACCCATGATCCATCCAAACTTTTAATTTTTTTATTTTTGGGGGTGAGGGGAATACAAGGCGGGTTTTTATTTTTTATTTTTAAGGTCAGTAGAAGACATGGGCTATTAGTTTGTCAATAATCATTAATAAGAAACCTAATTACATAAAACCCAATAGCCCGGACCAGTCCCATCCAACAAACCCAACAAGTGAACTTCGAGTCCGGATCGCAATCGAAACCACCCGGCCCGTTATCATATATTCGTATAACCTCATTCCTTCCTACATAAATCCTAGCCTAAAGTTTTCGCTATCGCCCCCTCAAAATCCTAGCTCCTACCTCTAGATCGCTTCTCCTCCCCTTTCTCTCTCCTCCCGAGATCTCCGATCTCACAACAACGAACGCTGAGCAAGCGGCGGCGCCGTTGACAGTCTCCTTCTTCGCTCGAATCTCATTGTCCCCCTCGAGCCTTCGACAATCTCTTCCGTCGTCGACTGCTCTCTGCCCCCCACGAGTCTGGAAATTCCCCCTCCGGCGTGTCCTCGACCTCCTCAACCTACCGCCCTTTCAACAAATTGTAAGATAAAACTTAAAAATTTTCATTTTTCTTGATTTTAACTTGAATTAGTTGCTAGTCTAATGTTCGTGAATAGTTACCGAACATGTACACAACTAAATGAAGCGAATTCGAATTCTAAATATTATTCGAGTAAATTTGAACCCGAATACGAATAGCGCTATTGAGCCGAATTTGAATTCGAACAAGGCACTATTCGTTCATATTCTATTCGTTTCCACCCTTACCCACAAGTAACGTATAAAGCACGAATTTGATCGGGGAAGGAGATGACAGTTGTATGTATGTATCTGTGTTGTTTTCTCTATCGCCCATTATGAAAAACCCTATTATCTATATAAGGGCTTAGAGATAATGAATATCTTATCTCTAAAATAAGATATTATCCACCCACTTACTTGGGTGTCTATCTCATAACCATAACCAACACAAAATAATTCGATGAACAAATTGAGATGCTTAGAAATGTTCAGAACAAGTTGGCGAACTAGTTGAATATGTCCAAATTCATCCATCCCTAGTCCATTCAAGCATGTGTAGGTAATTCGAGTTGTTTATGTTCTGCCTTTATTAATACGCATGTCCTTGATTGGCAACTGGCTTACTAAACCAACGGGCTGCACCCATATTTCATAGTTCACAACCTGGAGTGTGGTTACATGCATCCTTTACTTAAAATTGGAGTTCACAAAGCGTACACCCAATTTTAGAAACTTTGAGATTGTGAAGATGGGGTTAGCGACCAACATTGTGATCATCAATACAGATCTCAAAGCAAATCTAAGAGATAAAAAAAAGTTGGTGGACTTATACTCTGCTTGGGAGTTCACTAACGGGGAAGAAGGGAAGAGAAGAGAAAATAGTGGAGGGGAAGGGAAGGAAAGGGAAGGGAAAATAGAATATCATGTTTAGTTGTTTAGTAAAATGGATGGAGAGGAATTTATTCCATCTCTCTTTGGAATACTAGGATTCAAAGATAATGATGGATTTAACATCTTTCACTTGCATCCCCACCCCACTCCAATCTGTGGGGGTGAGGGACAATCAATTCATATCTATAAGAGGCTAATAGAGGTGAACTTTCCACCTCCATGCCCCCCCCCCCCCACCCCCCCAAAAATAAAAAAAAAATAAAAATAAAAATAAAAATCCCAAACGGGATGAAATTTCACCTCAACCGACCTATGTATCAAAGGGGTTCAGATCTTCTTTCGCTAGGAAAAAAAAGTAGCAGAGAAACCCCTACTTTTATCACAGCTGTTGAGTTGTTTGATTGTAATTTATCATCCACAAATAAACAGACTTGTAGTGAACCATAATCATCCACAAAAATAAAACAGGTGCGATAGTTTTACAGCGAAAAGTCTCATTAATGATACCTGGTTGGCAACACAAAGCTCTCGAGCCTTCTCAATGACCCTCGCAGCGATCTGCCTCAAATCTGACTCCACAATTGGCAACACGTCGACGCTCCCTGCACCACCACGAAATAAAAAAAAACCCTACTTTTTATAACGCTCTACCGATCTTTAACTTGAAGAACGGGCAAGTCTCACACAAAATCGTGAAAATAAATAGGGGTTTTCTGCAATTAACCTCAAGGAAATTATAGAACAAACATAAAGTAGAGTTATTGGGCTGAGAAGGTACCGGGCCCAGTAAGGCCCATGAAGGAGGCGGCGGATCTCTTAGCGTGGACGAGAACCAAGCGGAACAGGGGGCCGTGGTTTGGGCCGGTGAAGAAATGGCGTAAGGTCCACTGGAGTGCGTACCGCCCGTGCTCGTTGTCGTCAATCCCCACCACCATCACCTGCTTCTCCGCCGCCGCAGACTCCGCCATTTTTGGTTTTTTATTGTTTGTTTGTGCGGAGAGAATTCGAGTAGAGAACACTGGAAGAGAGAACGATAGGACGCCGACGGACGAAGGGAGGCCCGGTGGGGCCCGAGTTTAAAAGACAGGGTTCTAATCGAATAGGAAAGCGACACGTGGTGGCTCTAGTAGGTTCTTATGAGTGACGAAAACGATTGGTATGGACCCGAGATTGAATTCGATTTCGCCTCTGCAGGCTTCGAATAAAAATCTCGTGCGTAGAGAGTGCGCCTTCCAAACTCAACGACTTGTCTAGATCACTATAAGACCGCTACACCTCTGATCAATGCATTTAAATTACAACCGAACGTCTAGTATGTTATGTTAATGTGAAGGAGACGTCGATCTTTGTTTGCACAAAGGATAACCGGTAGTAAAATAATATATAATTTTATCTTAATAATGCAAAAATGAATACTTCATGTTGTCCCGTTACCGTACTAATTTTATTATGTATTGATCCCAAATATAATGGTTTTTTGTGATTCAGCCTGTATCCACACTGTCTTAAAAAAAAAACCCAAAACATTTTTAAAATACCCTCAGATCACAACCATGATGAGATTTCTCCTCTCTTTTCATCCTCCTAACTTAACCCTCTCCCTATATCCTCCTCTCCTAACTCCGCCATCGGCACCGTTGCTAACTTTGTTGCTCCTCTTTCCTTCTTTCACCTCTCACCTAATCGTAACCTTCGTGGTGGCTCCTCCCTCTATCCTCTCCTCTTCTCCTCCTCTGTCCTAACGCTAACATTCCTCCTCTCTCCGCTTCCTCCTCTTCCCTTCCGAACCCGTTGTTTCCCTCCCCTACCTCCCCCTCTAGCATTACCTACCTCAAGCGCATCTTTCAACTCCGCCATCTCCCTCTCCCACCTCCCACTTTGTCACCCCCAACCTCGAGTGCATCCTTAACTATTTTGACTCTAACAGCAGTGACAAGATCTCCTCCTCGGAAATTGCCGCTATCTTCTCCACCCATGACCACCCCCTCTTCTCTTCTAAACTCTCTCACTTGATGACCGAGACTATCATGTCTTTTGTCAAACTCCCTCCCGCTTCCCCTCATTGTCACCGCCCGCAAACCTACCTCCTCAAAACTGCTTACGACCTTCTCTCCTCTCCCCTCCACCATTTCTCTTAAACAAATCCCATGATTAGATTATTTGTGATATTTATTTCTTAGTGGTAGATTCTATCTTGCTATTTTTAATTGAAATGAGTGAGTGAGATTTGGTTTCTTGGAGCAGTATGTTGAAGAGGGTATCTGATATGTGGCGGTTTGGAGATTGCTTATAGAGTGTTTGATGAAATACCAAAGATAGATGTGGTTTTTTGGAGTGTGATAGTAACAGGTCATGTACAATGTGTGTGTGTGTGTGTAATATCATGAAGATCTCACCACGTAGTTGTGTGTATGTAAATGTCAAAACTAGATAAATATATGATTGTACAAGTTAATTGTGAACTAGTAAGGATTAGCTATGGATCTTACATAATTGATGTTAACTTTACTTGTTGGATGTTAAGCTTATAGCATAATTGTTAAGTTTATACAAAGAGCGTTAATTTTGAACGTTGAGTGTTAACTCTACCCATTTCGTATTAATTTTACCCATTGTTGTTAAGTTTATCCATTGGATGTTAACAATATAGATTATTATTTAACTTTAACAAATAGATGTTAAATATATAAGTTAATTGTGAATTGTAACAAACAAATATTAACAATTACTTGATACTAAATAGGAACAAACAAA